>PVKE010011440.1:0-40270 GCA_004027555.1 Craseonycteris thonglongyai | reverse complement strand
CACACACACACACACACACACACACACACACACACACACACACACACACACACACACACACACACACACACGGCCAAACCTGAATCTGATTGGTCTAGTGAGCTCTGCCCGCTCCACCCTGCTGACTCACTGAGCTCCTATCTCACCCAGCTTCCCCAACACCAGAGGCACTTTCTCTAGTGAGCAGCCATCGCCTCCAGCACTGCAATTGTTCTTGAAAAATTATCTGAGGAGCCCACAGGCCCCAGGTGGGAGGCTACTGGTCTCAGTGTGCTTGCTCTGAGGCTGTTGCTGAGTAGCTCAAGGCACAGCACTGTCACCAAACAAGAATTTACAGGAACACTAAGCACAGGTGACCAGGGAAACTGTGTCAGAGCCCCACAGGGCACCTATCACATAAGGTGACCCAGCAATAATGGAAGACATAGCAGATCTACCTCAGACACAGAACCAAATGCAGAGAGGCAACCAAAAGGAGGCAACAAAGAGGAACATGTCTCAAGTGAAAAAACCGCAGAAAACTCACAAAAAAAAAAAAAAAGGTCTAAACAAAATGAAGGCAAACAAGTTAGCAGAAAAAAACAAAACAACACAATAACTAAAATGAAGAACAGAATAGAATGAATCACCAGACTAGAAGCAGCAGAGGCTTAAATAAGTGATTTGAAAGAAAAGGTAGGGGAAGCCGGGATGGCTTAAGCCCTCCCGTGGGTTAAGCCCTCACTTTGCAGCCCCGGGGACCCAGGATCAAATCCCAGCCCCACCCGTGCGGACCCATGTGCTGAACTGGGGAGTGCCCCCAGTTCAGTTCTCTCTCTGTCTCTGTATCTCTCTCTCTCTAAAAAAAAAAGAAAAGAAAAGGTAGCAGGAAACACCCAATAAGAACAACAAAAAGAATCCAAAGAAAAAAAGAGGATAGTTTAAGATTCTTATGGGACAACATCAAGTGTAACAATATTCACATGATAGGGATATCAGAAGAAGAGAGAAATTGAAAACATATTTGAAGAAATAATGACTGAAAATATTCTTAACCTAGTGGAGGCAATACACATACAAGCCCAGGAAGCATAGAGAGTTCCAAACAAGATGAATCCTAACGGGCTCCCACCAAGACACATTATAATTAAAATGGCAAAAGTTAGAGATAAATTGAGAATCCTAAAAAAGCACCAAGAGAAAAGTAACTAATAACTTATAAATGAGCTCCCACAAGATTGTCAACTGATTTATCATCAGAAACTTCGCAGGCCAGATGGGATGGACAGAAAATAGTTAATGTGATAAAAACCAAGGCTCTATGCCCAAGATTACTGTATCCAGTAAGGTTATCATAGGGCCTACAGCGAATAACAATGTATGGTGTCAAATGGGTACCAGATGTATTGGAATGATGACTTTGTAAGTTGTATAAATGTCTCATTACTATGCCATACACCTGAAACTAATATCACACTGTATGTAAAATGTAATTGAAAAATAAACAATAACTATTTAAGTGCAGCCCCATGCCCACCTGTGAAATGAAACTGTGTGGAAAAACCAATGATGTGCAACTATGGAGACTGTTCTGGGCCCTCCCCCTTTTCTGTCTCTGTATCTCTCCTTCTCTGTCAAAAACAATAAAAATAAATCTTTAAAAAAGATAATGTTAGATGTCAATCATATCTTAACAACAAAAAAGAAAAATGAGAATTCAAAGTTCAGTGCTGCCCTTTTCTGTCTGTTACAACTTGGATGATGTACTTAGTATATGAGGCACATTTCCAGGTCTATAAAGTGGAATTTATAATAAGACCTGCTTTGGTCATTGTTCTGATCATTATGTGAGGTAATACATGCCATGGGCCCAATGCACAGCATGAGTTCAATAAACATTCGTTCCCTTTCAGGGAACCTTTAGGAATCTACCTTTAAGACATATGAAGACATGCCAAGAAGACACACACAGACATAGAACGCCTTCTGTGGTTTCTCTAAATTCATAGTGAAAATAAGTATTCATAATACACCACTACTTACCTTTTATTCTTTTACTGTTTGCACCACTGCCCTGTATGATCGTTTAATGATTAACATATGTGTTTATGTATCTGGGAACACAAGTGGGTATTTGTTGAACAACCAGCTTATAAACTTTGGAGGAGCAGAGACTAATTCACAGAGACTAATTCCTGCTTTGTTTGAAATAGCCAATGCATTTTTTATTATAGAACTCTATACATTGAAAGTGCTCAATACATACTTCATTAATCCATTTGTTGCAATAAATTGTTAGAGAACTGGGCAGCTCTCCTCTCTCTTCCCCTCTGACTAAATAAAAACAATTAGATCAAATAATTCTGCCCTACTTGAACTATGGTCTCAGGTGAATTAAAAACAAAAAACTCTACTGTGCTTTTATGGCTTTGAGAAAATTTATAATCACAATGGTAAAGAATTAATAACGTGTTGGGTTTCATATAGTTCTTAACAGTTTTCTATTGACTTTCACAAAATATATTTTATGTTTATTATTGAACAATGAGGTACCTAAAAATTTGATGGCACCAAACAGAAGCCAACCCTATCATATTCCAAATAAACCAAGCAAAAGGAAATATATTTCTTAAACTGTAATTATGTTGCCTTTTGTGTGTGTGTGTGTGAGGGGGAGGGTTATAATAAAAAACAACAACAACAACAAAAACCCCAAATTTTCTGTGGCAGCAACTTTATTCTGATTCTCAGCGATCTGGGATGTGTGGGTTTCCCACCATTGTTAAGCTACATCCAAACTCTCTTCAGCCATTTCTATTCAGACCTCTAAGATTGTTCTGCCTGACTGGGTCAGAAGTTGATATATATAAACAGTCTTTCTGCGCTTGAACTTGAAAGAAAAGCCAGTCATCTGTACATGATCTCTGTTAGAGCAAAATGTAATTTTTCCCTCTGACAATGTGTTTATGGTTGTTATCTTGATTGCCAAAGGAATCTGTTTTGGTGGCAGGCTTTTCTGACTTAAAATGTCAAATGCCTCACCCCCACCGACATCCCCACCCCCACCCACATACCCAGCCATCCTTTCAACTAATTCACAATCTGACTTGACTCTCGGCTAGGTTAAAAAATAATTTCCTGAAAATTAAAAGTCTGGCACAATACTACACTGAAAGTCCATTTATCTTGTCTATTTTTTAAAGCTTCAGTGCAGCATCTGGCAAAACGCCCACTTCCAGTGACAAAGGTCCCCAAGGACATTTAGCAAGAGAGACTTTTCTCCCAAGACCCTGAAAATGATCCTAAGCTTCCTTCCTGACACATGATTCAAAAGCTTATGAATAGGATTGGTAATATTACCTTATGTATTATTTTTTAAAAGTCAGAAGTGAATGAAATACTGTCGAGGTAAGGTGACAACAGTGATGGTGTGTCTTTGAGCTCCACCTCTTCGGTGACTGACTCAGTCAGGGACTAACTGAAAGCTCAGGACTTTTCTGTTATGACAAAGGATCCTGGCTACAGATGATCTAGATGGGGCAGCGCAATGATTCACTCTCGTTTAATCAACTACAACCTGTGTTAAGCTCCATCCTCATCTCAATATAAACCAGACTAATCTTTTCACTTTCCCTGCAGGAAACTGTAATGGCACTTGTTTATTCTGCTCCCCTGGTCTTGAGTAAATCCTGTCTTTGTCTCCCCTCCTTCCCCCGCCAATCAGTTGGGGGGGGGGGGAGTTTCCAGTGCTTCCAATCTAAGACTGATTGGGCTTTCCTGTTGATGTCAACTTGAAGCATTCCATTGAGAAAGCAACCTCAAGGTTGTTGACTTTTCTTGTGGCTCCGGGCTAACCACGTGATTGCACCGAGTGTACCCACTCTTTCATTCTAGGAAAGAGAAATAATCTGTGAAGAATTGTTCGCTTGCAATGTGTTTGAGGAACTGAACACTTGTGTCAAAGAAATTGCAGGCATGCTTCAACCAATTTGATATGAGGTTTCCCCTTTTTTGACCACAGCTCCACTTACCAGATCCTTCTTTTAGCATGGGATAGGCTAACACAAAGCCACTTTGTCAGTTTGGTGAGATTCAAATCAATAGTCATTTTGCTTCAATGAGTTACCCTCAGTGTATTCCTCATAAACCCTAATATCATTTTATGAGTGGGTTCCTGACAATAAAACTATTGATACCAACTTCCAATGTGATTATGGAATTAGCTTTTTTCCCCCTTTATTGCATTTGGAATATTGAATGGTTTTCTTTTTCTTTATTAAATTAAGTGGTTTAGAAGAGTTTAAAACTCTTCTGAGGCATGACCGAAATCACAATTCCATCTGTTTTGTTGTTTTTATTCATGACATAAATGATTTTATTTTAAGCAGTGCATGCATTTTACTTTAATTCTTCTTCATGTCTGTCAGAGCACATCATCTGTGACGTGTGGATAGTTAATCACAGGGCTTTGCAAGAAGATTTGAGCAGAAAGGGAAAACAGCTTTTCAAAATAAGCCAGCTAAATGTGGAAGCTGATTGCTTATGGGGCTACTGTATGTCCATTACGTACAGAGCAATTTTAAGAACAACCTGTGGGCACCTGAAACCTATTGGAAGTTGTTTTCATACATTCAGTGAATGTTGAGCCCATTCAGTGAGTGCTATACCAGTGTCAAGGGTTCCCATGACTTCATCTGTGTCTCCTGTGAGTGTTTCGTGGCAAGGATAGAGGCCATGGATGGAGCAGTCGTGCAAACAGAGCTATCCTCTGGGCGCACTCTTTGGTCTCCCCTCATTCTAACTGAGTTATACCAGCTCAGAAACATCAATCGCTGAACGTTTTCTTCTGCCCAAGTCATCATCTTCTCAAACTGGGGTGCTCATACACCTTCCTCACCCCCATTCACACAAAGAGTAGATGGAGTGCTGAGGTCAACAGTATCAATGGGGTATTTCTTCCTAGAACATTCTTTATCTCCATGGTAAAAAATTTAGAGTAAATTTCATATAAAAGAAATCATCAAAGTACCATGGAGTAACATCTAAAATCCCACAATTTGCAATAACTGAGGCTTTAAGGAAATCCTACTCATTGTAGGCACCATAAATGGACTCTGTCTTCAGAGCGCACAGACTCCTTTTTACTCTACTGAGTGAAGTTCTGTTGTGTGCTCTAAGTTATCTTTCAGAACAGCATCTGCTATTATATTTTTAGACATCCAACCCCGCAGTCGGTATAGGAACCACCGAGATACTGCACAACTGAACTGAATATTAGGTTATTTTGGTTGTAAGCCTCAGAATTTCCTAGCCCTTAGATTTCTTTCATGCATTCTTTACACCCCCACCCCAATACAAAAGTAATCTTGTGGGACAGTTTCAAACCATTATGGTTTAAAGTTCAAGGATATGTATTTTTGGGGATATAAGATTTACTCCATACTTAGCTTATAGAATACAAATTATGCACCCTGGGAATGATTTGAGGTCAGTTTTATGATGTAGTGCCCAATGAGGTTCATTAAGCTCAAATATTCTTTAAAAAGTTTAGGTTCCTAAATACTCATTACATCATGATTAAACACTACAACATATGCTTATAGATTGCTCCTGTCCATTCTCTTTGAATGCAATTTATCTTTTTTTTTTTTTTTTTCTATTCTAGCTTCCAAAAGGAGATGCTCTTGGGATTTGAAAACTCAACTGCTCTTAGGGGCCAGCCAGGACACACCAATAAACAAGCTGCTAGTAAGAGATTAGGCGGTAGACTATTGATGGTTTGATAACCATATCTCTCTAGTTACAAAAACTGCCTGCAGACCAAATCATACACGTACAATAACCAAATTTATCCTATAGGCCTCCAGAATAAACCACCTGCAATGCCTTTCCCTTTTGTCTTGAGGTGGCCACCTCGTCTTCTAATGCTCTGTTCAAAATCTGCTGCACCCATGAAGGGCTCCCTGAGTAGTTCCAGCAGTGTCTGGCCCAGGGTCGTCCACGGCAGGCCCCCACCCATGACTATGTAAATGGTAACAGCAAGAGTGTTGGCATAACTGGGAAAAAAAGAAAAAAAGAAAAACCCACTGGTCAGAACAAGCCACATAAGGCATCCTGAATGATTCTCCTTACCTCATTTACACTCCCTGACACCTGAACCAAGATGGCAGTGATCACGGGAAGTCCTTTGAGCTCAAGTCCATTCTAGAACAATTCTTGCTGGTATTTTTCATCTCAGGTCATAAAGATAATAATAGGCATCACTTCGAATGAGAACCCAAGCTATGGGCGTGAATGGCAGTCAGTCTACTAAATAGTTACCGGAAGCATAGTCATTGGTACCCATCAAACAGATTACAAATGAAAAGTGGATAAAACAGATATCTCTTTCTTATTACTTTCCCCCACAGAATAACTGGAACCTCTAGTCAGTGAGATGAAAAGAAATGATGTGCTCTTGGTCCGATATACATGCTCTTCCTTTTTGTGGCCCTTAGATATATTTGTGTCCTACACAATCTGCCTTGATATTGCTGAATTGGAGATATTAAAACAAATTGCCAATATTTTTAATGTCTCTGCCAATCAAATATTTAAAGTTCATACCTACGGGCAACATGTAACTAACATCTAACCCTGACAGAGTGGGTAAAACCTATGAACGCGGCATGCGCAATACCACAGGCATGAGGTGTGGTGAGCAGAGCCCTGGTCAGACTCACTGGGTCCAGGAGCCCTGGTCCAGCACACAAATGACCCAACCATCTCCGCCAGCCATGCAACTTGGATTTTGCTGGAACTATTTCCCAGTGGCTTTAAAAGTTCATGGATATTTTCCCCCCATGTGCTTTCTTTTTCTTTTTCTTTGTAATACTTCACTGAGTTCATATCAAAACACAGTGCCTTGAGGAAATTCATAATCCAATAAGGAAAACAGACTGGCTCACCAACAACAGTTGGAAGTCAAGGTCTCCTGGGACACAAGGATGAGTGGGGCTGAGTTTAGAGGAAGTCCGTTTCAAGGTGAAGAAATGAGCCAGCACACCATGCGAGGTGTCACAGTTAATCCTTGGCCAACGGTGTGATTGATGATGGAGGGCCTTAACCTGACTGTGTGCCCAACCCCAGAATTACAGCAGAAGCTCCTTAGTGGCTGAGACAAAGGCTCCTTCCTCTCTGCTTGGGCTCTAGGCTGTAGCAGAACCCCCAGCATAGAACAACATGGAGCATCCACCAGTCTTTTCCCCACATCTAAAACAGTCACAAGAAGTTTGTATCTATCTTGCCTTCTGTGATTTCGGTTATGTTGCTGGGACACCCTTTATTCAAAAGAACATAAGCATACAAATCTAAAAAGCTAGCCTACAGTGATTCCCTTAAAGTAGAGCAAAGTAAAATGATCTCTTGCAAAAGGAATGCAAATTTTATTATTTCACCATCAGAACCCTCGGTCACTATATGGTAATTGTCAGGCATCTCATCTATCCCAAAAGTTTGAGTGTTCCTTTTTTTATTTTTTGTTCAGTTTGAATTTTCCACATATTCTTATGCTTTCAAATACCCTAAACAGTATCACGTCTCGTTAAGAAGATGGAAGCCTTTTGCCAGCACAGTGTTTTCATCTGTTCCCAACATGAGCAGGTCATGCACACCACCGATGCACCAGTCTTTCAAAGTAATAAATTAATTGAATTACTGCTTTGTGGTGAATGAAGAATAGCAGAAGCCTCCCTGCCACGGCTGTGCCTTTCAAGTGAAGGCTTCAATCCCCTGGGCAAGCGAAGGAATTCCCTATAAACTAGACAAATGATCCATCTCTGTATGATACATCTATTTTTATTATACCTACAGCTAGACATTGATGTACCCATTCTTTTTACCCTAAAGCAGAGACATTAATGAACAAGATGAAGTTATGGCTCTCAAAAAGGGGTGAGCTCTTACATGAACGACTGTCAGAATGTATGCCAAGTCCAAGAGAAGAGTAGAAGGAAACAAAGAGAGAAGTGGCATAGACATACTCCAGAAAGCTCTTTTGAAAGCCCGGATTTCTTTGTTTTGTTCCCAGAAATCTTCTTCCCTAAACTCTGTGGATTTTGCCTTCATACACTAAAAGAATTACTAATGGTTCATTTCTTTCTTAAAAGAAAAGTTAAAAGCCACCCTGGACTTTGAACTTAGGTTACAGCTGAGCTCTGTATTGTAATTTCAGCAGGACCTGACACTTAGAAAAAAGAGAAATATTGGTGAAAGCATCACAACATGAAATTATAAACACTTTGATAAGAAAACCAGTATGGCACTGACAAGGACATATCTGGTCTGACCAGTCTGATATCCTTGTGGGAGTTCTGGTCAACCAAAGGAAGCCAGCGATATCATCAATCTTAAGTTTTAGCAGGGTCTTTGATTCTGTCCCACACAACACACACATCAATTAAGTGGAAAAACAAGGTCTGAACTACTCAGTTATGAAGTGAGTAGAAAACCAGCTGGAAAGTCAGGCCCAGAGAAAGGTTATCAATGGATCAATGTCAACCTGGGGACACAGAACAAACGGTCCCTCCAGGGTCAGCTCTGAGCCTGTAGTTGTTTAACATTTCTATCACTGACCATAAGGATTCAACAGAGAGAAGGTTCTTATTAAACCCTGAAGGGGAAACGGGGAAGGCCAGAGTCCTGAAAAAGAAACAGTGAATTCAAAGCAGTGGAATGAATTACCAAAAGTCAGCTACAACTAAAATAAGGCTTATTGGGGATGACTGTAAAATATTGAAGAATAAATTTTACCTAAGGAAGACAAGGAAAAGTTAATTATATGAAAGTTTGGCAGGAAAAAAAAAATATATATATATATATATATACACACACACATATATATATACATATATATATACATAGAGAGAGAGAGAGAGAGAGAGAGAAAACTTCTGTCACAATTTCCTATACTTTGATTACAGTCAAAGTCCTTCCCCCAAATTTTTATTGCTGAATCCAGTGAATTCTCTCTCAAATCTCTGGGAAGATGAGACAAAGAGAGTGTGATGATATCATATCAGGTTGTTTTTAACTTTTTAAACTTAAGTCATTCTTAAGTATCTAAAAATAAAGAATCTCACCTCACAGAATGCAGATTAGCCTTACTCCAGAATCCTGACATGCATATGCATAATATTCATAGAACATTTGTTTGCCGAGATCCACTCTCATGTGTGCACTTACACACAAGCACTCACACCAGCTTAACATAGCATACGGAGTCCTGTTAAGAGTTTGCACCTAAAGGACTGTCATGAATTGTGCCTTCCCTTGGCCATAGTGAGGGAATTTCAGTAATCAAGATACATACTATTTTAATGGAATATATTTTAAAAATTAAAATTAATGCCAAAGATCTACGATAAATGAAATATTCGAATTTTAAATAAAGAAAGGATCAGCATTACTGACTGTTCTGCCTCCATCTGCAGCATGACGGGCCATCAATATCACTGACCCCAAGTGCTTAAGTTTCTGCAAAATTGTTTTTGGAAAATCTCAAAAATAATAGGAATTTCATCCAAATATTTGCATGCTTTGAGGTATTCTTCTAAAGATGTAGACTCCTTAAAGCAAAGGGACACTCTCAGTTGCCCAGATAGACTGTGAGTTTGCCTTTATCTTTTCCAGGAAGTTTAACTAAATGTTTTGCCTGTTGATTAAAATATTACTAATGCAAGGATGGCTGTGGATCACAATTCTCTTAACTTGCTGCAGAGCATAAAGAAAAACGAAAATGAGGAACAGCTAGCTCTATTTCAAAAGCATCCTTCATACCCATGTCTTCTGTTTTTCTTTCCCTTTTATATTAAATTTCTTGTTTTGTTTGGATTGTTTAATCTTATAAATGCCAATTAATTTCTTCGAATTAGTGCCCGAAAAGACAGGTGAATTTCTTCATAGGTTCCTGTTCCATATTCCTTCCTGTAACACTAGAAAGAAGTGAGTATTTCTCTGGAATCACTAGTGTCAAAAGTAATAAGTAAAATAAGGTCTCAGATGAATATGAAAACCAAGTCTTCTAAAAAATGTGATACTATGCTGTAAGTATCTGTCTCTTAGATCTCTGATAATTCATAAAACCTCACATGATCTGCTGTAAATGTGAAACCTCAAGAGATTTCAGCATGTAAACTGCCATAAATGGAAGGATTTTAGTGATCTTTTTACAAGTGTCAATAAATTTCTCTCTCTCTCTCTGTCTCTCTCTCCTCACCGCCCCTCTCAATTTAAGTATTAGCCTTCACATTAAGCATGTTTTCTCATGATGAGATTTATTCATACTTGCTCGATCCAAACATTCTTTAGCAGTGGAATAATTAAATATCATGTTACTTTCATTTCTTTTTTTGATTATTAAGTGATCCCAAGGGGCAATAAAAACAGTGCTATGGATGACACAAATATGAGAACAGTAAGACACATTTCAATGCACTTGAAAATAAATGCTTTTGTCAATATGTTTCATGAAATGTTCTTTTTTCATGATTTTGTTAGATTTTTAAATTGGAGTACCATTTGTTTATAATACACAGTTTCAAGTGCTATAATCCAAAATCTGTGTGGACTACAGCATGCTAAAAAACAAAGATCTAGCTTCCAGAATGCAGGGATAGCCCAACAGGTTGAGCACTTGCTTTGCACCCTCAAAGTCCTGGGATCGAATTCCAGCCCCAACTTGTGCAGACCCACATGGTGCATTGTGGCCCAGCTCCCACAACGGAGCCTCCCAGTTTGGTTCTGCCCAGCGCAACCTCGCATCTACCTGTGTGGAATGAAACTATGTCAAAAAACTAATAATGTACAACTAGGGAGACTGCTCTGAGCCCCCTCTCCCCTTCTCTCTGTCTGTCTCTCTCTCTCTCTCTTACCCTCTTTCAAACAATAAAATAAATCTTTAAAAAAATAAAAGATATCTACCTTTCACTTTACAGAATTTTTATGAATATAAAAGATATTCAATTGTTAGCGGTCAAGAAAAATACTGAAATACTGAATACACAATTAGGAGGAAACAGCTTAAGCACAGTTTTTCCATTCTAAAGTGTATTTATACAACCGTGTACACATTTACACTAGAAAGTTTTTTGCACAAATAAGTATCTGAGTTGTGCCTATATGCTGCTGAAGTAGAGAGGCTTGGGAAGGGCACAATTAATTATGAAGACATTTTGCTTACTCACAATGTCAAATCACATCATTCAGGCCCAGGAATTTTATTTATTTGAGTTTTACAGGGTAAATGTGCTAAATCATCAGGACTGACCAAGAGAACCACTTAGATTCTCAGGATAATATACAACCATCATTTCTCATGGATGGATGAAATAACAACTAAACTCAAGTCTGAACGCATTGTCTCTTCCAGAATTCTAATTTAGACAGAATCCAAGACGTATTGATTCAAATAGGTAGTGAGCTGAAGGGAAAACCAGACAAAGTGTCTGTAATTCTCATTCTTATCCTATCATCTGGGTTTCAAGTTCAAAAGAATTGAATTGAGATTCTTCCTTCATCTGTTGTCTAGGAAATTATCTTTCCCATTCATAGAAGAACTCCCAGATGTCAATAAAGTGCATATGTCTTTTTCTTAGTAACATATAATCCAAAGGCTTTATGGGACAAAGGTTTAGGGAAAAGGGGGAAAAAACTACACAAGAACAGAATGAAAGGAGGGGAGGCTAACAAGATCATAATTAGTAGATGATGTGATATGTCCTCCACAGAACTTAATGCTCTCTTGGGTTGCATTTATGGTGGTCTAGTTTCTAGGTAGGGGAGGTGATGATCCTCATCTATGCTGTACTCTCCAACTACTCCTGAAAAATCTGCTTCAGTCAGTCCACAGTGAATAACTACAGAGTCTAGGGGAGCAATTAGGAACCATGGCAAATGAGACTGGATGTTAAGATTGAAGAAGAGTCATGTTTATGGGTTTAAATTCTTGTAAGACTATCACAGAAGAGAGAGAATAGGTGTGTGTGTGTGTGTGTGTGTGTGTGTGTGTGTCCAAGAGTGGTCAACTGAATTCTGTCACTAAATTAACTCTCAAGGTTCTTTCCAATTCTGGGACCCTGAGCTTATTTCTGGAATTCTGTGACTTTAACTGAATCTTTGCTTTAAAATTAGATGATAATTAAGTCTCTCTAGGTTTATGAGAATCATTTTTTACTTCAGAAGTTTTCACAGAATAACATTTACTTACATACATTGATCGCCTATTTATTTAAAAGTCTACATTCTTTGCTGAAGTAGAGAAAAGCTATCAGCTACTCTTCAGGGAAAATCAGAATACAGTGACATTCAGTATTTAAACTTAAGTAAAGAGACTCTACTTTTAAAAATAAAGTGCTCATAAATAGAGCTAAGAATTTATTTATTTATTTTTTTTTTTAGAAAATGTAGGAAAAAAATAGGAGAAATAATTTTAAGAACACCTATTTCAATAGCCTTAAGAAACTAGACTCTCCAAAGAAAAGATTGTAGGAGGTCAAGAACGATAACTTTTGTGAAAATTATATGTGCTGCACAACTGTAACGCTTCTGTATACATATAGTCACACATACAATTGGAGACATAGAAAACTGTGCTTGGCTAAACAAAAAAGGCTAAAAAGATGTAGAAATTCTGAAAGACACTTTTTATTTAAAGGTTTTTTTTTTTGACAGAGACAGAGAGAGAGAGAGAGAGAAGAAGAAGTAGCCCGGACTGCCCAGAGCAGTCTCCATAGTTGTACGTCATCACTTTTTTTTGACATAATTTTGTTCCACACAGGTGGGCTGGGGCCATGCAGGGCGGGAACTGGGCTGGGGGCCTCCCACATGAGAGGCTCGCCCGTTCAAGCCAAGGACAGAACCTGGGGGTAAGAAATGAACTGGGGACCTCCTGCACGGGAAGCACAATCCAGTTCGGCATATGGATCCTCACGGGCCAGGGTCAGGGCTTGATCCTCAGTCCCCGGGGCTGCAAAGTGAGCACTTAACCCAGTGAGCCATCCTGGCTTCACAGTTCTGAAAGATCTTAAGAAATCCTGAACTTCGCAATGTACTCATTAAAAAGCATATAGAACTTCTAAAAATAGAAATAGAGAACATCTTAAAATATAGTTAAAATACAATTGATATAAAGGAAAGTCTATCTCTTCTTTCAAAACAGAACCATTTAAGAAATGACGTGGACACTTCCTAAAAATAATAACACAAAAATCCAATCAAATGGCTATGAAATTAGCAAAGTAGAAAACATTATGTGCACCTTGGACAGGGCTGTACGTGAATCGGTGAACCAAGGCATCAAGTTATAGTGAAAAGGCATCTTCAAAAACGATTCTCACTTTGGATGCTCTCAAGGCTATTTTAAGAGATAATTACTCATAACTTCTTAGAATTGTATATAGAATGGCTGGATAAATTAAATTTTATATAAGTACACGATTATGCAGAATTTGAATATGTAATATATATTTTATAAACATATATTTTTATATAAATATCAATATGTATTATAAATGAATGTATATGTACCATATATGTATATATCACACATATATAATTATAGATATAATTCTTCAAAAATTTTATAGATGTATATTATACAGTATTAATACATTTAAAAACATTACTGAATTCAAAGTAATTTTGGCATGCTATTTTTTTTTAAGCAGTATTCTAATTTTTTTTTAATATATGTTTATTTATTTATTTATTTTTGACAGAGAGAGAGAGAGAGAGACAGAGACAGAGACAGAGACAGAGAGAGAACTGAACTGGGGGAGCTCCCAGTTCAGCATATGGGTCCACATGGGCCGGGGCCGGGACTCGATCCTCGGTCCCCGGCGCTGCAAAGTGAGAGCTTAACCCACTGAGCCATCCCGGCTTCCCCTGGCATGCTATTTTATGAGTCCACCAATAGTAAAATATGAGTACTGTCATTTTGGAGACTAAATTATTTTTAGAAAAACATTCAGTGTACTCAAAATAGTTGGAAATCTCTCTCTAAAGATTCTTCTCTTTCCTATAGATAGCAATTCTAAACCCTTAAAAACATGCTGGAAGCCATGTTCTTGCTACACAGTGAGTTTCCAGAATACATTACACTTTCTTATTATTTACTTTATTATACATTTTGTCCTTCTTGCTGCCACTCCCTGACTTCCCAGGTGATAGATAATGGCACATGAAATAGAAAACATTTCATTGTTTGGAGAAACAGATTAAATACCAAACATTCCTTTTATCGATCTTAAAAAAATATTTGACAACAGCAAGTAGATCATAACAGAAGGAACGCTACACTTTCATTTATGAAGACTTTTATTCTTTGTTCCTTGGCTGAATATGTGTGGAAACTGTCTATGTAATTAATTATGATGGGAGAGGGCTTGAATTCTTGGTTTATATTCTAATTTATCCATGTCTTAGACCAAATGAATGATATCTGTTTACCAAGAACCTATAATTAGAGTTCATTTTGAGTTGAGGTCACCCACAAATAACTGGCAAGTGAATGATGTTTTTCTGAAATGACCATAAGACCTTCTTATATGAGCATAATGTTTTATTTCACTCAAGTGTAGTCCTTGAAACGTGTGTACATTTTTTCTAAAATTAATAATTTTTTCTAAATTTTTTATAAAATTAAACAGTTTTATTACTTAACTAGAGATTTTTCAGATCATATAGGAAAACTCAATTCTTCCTGCCACTAATTTTTAATGTCTAGAGCATTCTTATGTAGTATATAGATTAGATGAGAGGTTTGGCTCACACCCCTAGTGTTGTGCTTCAGTCATCACTGTTGATAAAAATCCTTTTCTTCTATATAAAACTGCTGTCTACATGATTAAAAAATATGTCATGGAATATCAATGTATTTTATTTTAAATATTATGTATAATGCATTTCTCCAAATGCTTAATGTCCATTAAAATTCCCCTACCTGTATAGTATTACATGTAAAGAATGACTTTGGAAAAGTAAATCCTTTTGAAACTAATATGTGTAACTAAATCATATGGTTCATTGAAAGGTCACATAGTCCAACTTATTTTATGTTGACAGAACATACGTTGGCAAAGAAGATGACACACACACACACAAAATAATAGATGTGTGGTTTATTTTAAAGTAATTGCAAGTATAGCAGCTTGTGCCACATGTTTACTGCATGAACCTGGATATATAGTAGGATAAATTATGTCCTCCAAGAAAACAAAAAGTCCATAGAGGAAATATAACCCAGAATATACATCAGTGACCATTATGCCCCCACAGTTAAAAGGTTACTTATAAAGACATTACATTTTAATGAATCAACTTTTAAATATAATCTGTTGATATAGAAGTTTTCTGCTGTTTGACCTGAACTTTTGAAGGCTTTAGTCCAAACACAGTTCTCACCTTGACTAATAATACGGATGTACTAACATGCCACATATCCATGCTCAATTTGAAAAGTAAATGTATTACAGTAATGCCCATATTAAAAAATAATGTCATAATATTGGGAGTCAAAGGACATTTTTGAGTCTCAGCTTCACTTCTCAAAAATATGTGGGGGGTAAAAACAGTTTCATGAAATTGGAAGATGTATCTTTGAAACCCAACGACTGGAATGTTTCTGAAGATCTGTTTTGTTCAAAAATTAAATGTGGAAAATGTAAAATGCCATTTTATGGATAATAAAAAATAAATTTTATATATATATATATATATATATATATATATATGAACATACTTAACAAAATATGCTTAAACATGTTCACTATTTGATAATTGCTTTCCTGCCATTACTGGTAGAAAAATTATAAGGAAGCTATTTAACTTCAGTGAACCTCAATTTTCTTATCTAAAAAATAAAGCAATTGGACTCTGTGTTATCTAATATTCTATGATTCTTATGAGAGATAACATTTTCCAAATGCAAGAAATATGAATATGCACAAGATTTCTGTACAATCAATTGAAAGAGTATTTGTTATTTTTTTTAACATCAGAAGATTATGACCCTCTTCTAATCTCTCTGTTCATCAGCAATTCAATTTATCTTCACCCTTTTAAGATTAATTTACAATCAAGACCAGATGGTCTAGGACCACCCATTTTCATATCCAGAGATGATTATCTAATTATCAAATCTTTAAAAAAGTATCTTCGTTGGGTTTGCAAATGCTTGTAGAAAAACATGAACTATAAAGTACATACACATATGTTATGTATGAGTTTAGGGTATACTTATAAAAAGTGAGCATTTATGTTTAAGTATCAACAGATAATGTTGGCTATGGGACACTAATATTATATAACAAGACGCTGTGTGAAATAATGACAATGCTTTAGGCTTATCATAGCTTTGATATTTAATCTCTTTGACCTTGGTCAAGGGACTTGACCTCTTAGACTCTTCATTTCCTCATTTCTAAAACGAAAATCTTGGAATAAATGAGCTCCAGAGTCTCACTGCTTCTAAATCTTACATTGCTTATAAACATGGATGTACAGATCATAAAATCATACTTAAATTTGGAGAAACTTTCATTGTAATTTTCAGTTAAGAGTTTTTATAGACTATCTAGTTATGTGAAGTCCTAGAGGATATAATATCCACTTTCAGTGAAATTAAACATTGTAGCTACATTTGGACAATGGATAATGGTCTGGAGATTAGTAATGCTTGGTCTCTCTCTACCAGACTTGGTAATAATAAGAAATATACCTGACTTTTCCTTTGTCCTGTCCTGTCTTTTCCTTCCAAACTTCAAAAACATGCAGTAGTAGCTTAGTTTGCAATTAGGAGTGGTACTTGCTTTGAAAGCACAACTCTATCTAAAGAAGGCAAAAAAAAAATAAGGAGAGAGAGAATTTGAGCTAACATTGATGAGATCCTGCTATGTGCAGTTTACCCAATATGGAATTTACTATGACATATACTATAAATTAATTATTAAAAAATATTACAACTCCATTGGGAAATGATTACTAATCATTACAACAACTCTATTGGGAAACTATTACTAACCCCCCATTATCACAAATGAGGAGATGACTACTAAAGGTGCATAACTTGCCTACAGAAAGCCACATGGCTAGTAAGTATGAGAAAAAATACATAAACATCTGTCTGGTTCTTGCCATACCATCACTGTGTCTCAGAAACAAAGTATTGAAAAACTCATAAACTAAATATGTGCCACAAAAATATGGGCATTTTGTTTGATCACTTGGCATTAAATGCAATGCTTTCAATTTGAATTCAAGTTTGAAAAAGTAAAGAGTATTTGTAAAACATAAGTTTCTAAATTATAATATATACATACAATTAGATCAGTATACATCCACTGTAGATTACCTTTTCTAGGAAAACATAATAAAAAGCTTTGATACTGAAAACAAACCATAAACTCTATATACTAAGAATATAAGAATACATTGCAAAAGTGCACCCAAAAAATGTAAAAACCAATGAGTAAAGCAATATCAAATACCTGTTTTGTTTCATTGCTAGGTACTGAGAAAGGTAGTGTAAAAAAGGCAGACATTAGTTCCCACCCACATGGCACCTACTGTATACTACTAGTTAGTTTGTCATCTCTGGGAAATGGGATTATAAATGCTTTTTCTTTTCACTTTCTCTCATTTTCTAAGTAATCTGTAATATAAATATAATATATTCCATAATCATAAAAATATTACAAAATAACCTTTTATCTTTTACAATTGTATACAGGACAGATTTTTATTTCCTTCTATTTTCTCTGGACTATGATATAGTCAGCAAAAGATATGTCTTTTAATTAAAGTATTTTAGAGAACATCTCTATTGTGATGGTATCTATACTTATATCATTGTGGTAAACAAAAATTACAGAAGGTCTATGCTAAAATGATTTATACTAAAAGATTTTAAAGTGAATGAGTCTAAAAATAAAAAACAATCTTCATTTTTGTTTCCTCTACATTATAGCTACATAAACTTAATATCCACTAACTCTTCGACTTCATGAATTACCTCCAATCCTAACCATCTATCTCTCTAATTCTCAACATTTTTATGCCTTTTTCGCTGAAATAAAATTTACAGAGCTACTCATTCTCAAACATATCCCGACTTTTTCTAAAAACATTTAATTATTCATCCAATACACCTGTTTATTTGTGTTCTACCCCTCCCTGTGTTCTTAACAGAGTGCACATTAAAGATATTTTAATGTATGGAACTATTCTTGTAGATGTGAGCTTCCTAAGATCAGAGTCAAGTCTCTTATAATATAATAATGGTTTCTAAAAAAGGAGGCTTTATCTTGTTTCTAAAAATCTTAATTTCAAAATCATATCAACCATAACTTGTTTTTGAAAAAGTAATTTTTCAATGACAAGTCTCAATATAAGAATTAGCTTAGATACCATCACCAAAATGCAAAGACATTAGCGGTTCCTTCCTAGCTACTTTAAATGTGTATGTACAAAGGTGGGCTGATATAGTTTGCCTCCACAGTAATATTTTTTGTTACATTAGATATATCTGAATAGAACTGATTCTGTGTAGTCACATAGTATCTCCCCTCCATTGTTCTTGACCATGCACACACAGACACTTACATTTTTCACCCAGTGCAATAGAAGACTGTTCAGATGTTCAGTTCAAACAGCATGCTGTTACTAGATTCTTAAAAGCAGAAAAAGTTCCTCCAAATTCTTTGAAAAATTTAAAAAAGAAAGTGAAGTCTTCTTAAAGACGATCATTACAGGTGACAAAACTTGGGTCCATCATTAAGACCCCCAAGAACAAAAGGCAGTCCATGGAATACTGCCATAAGGGATCACCACAGTTGAAAAAATTTACCAGTAAACCTCTGACCTTGCCTGTGAAGGTGATCTATCTATCATATCTATCTACCTACCTACCTACCTACCTACCTACCTATCTATAAACTGTCATTTATCTAATCTATCAATAAAAAGGCAGAGGGTACCAAAAAAAAATGTATACACATTTTAATAAAGAAAAAACTGTGTTAAAATTGCAAAATTCAATATACTAGTATACCAACAACAAAAGATGAATACAAGTCATATTTGACTTCTGCAATTATAAGAGGTGCTCAATGTGGTTACAATCAGCACCCAGACAAATTATGGCAAACTGTTGCTTGAGCAACACTGACTAAAGTGTCCACTTGTATCTCTGCTCATGCCATTTCAATTTAGCATGTGTCTCAAATTTATCACGAATGCTGTTAGGCATATTGGAGTTTCTTTTGCATACTCATGCCTCCATTGTCATTGTACTTTCATAACGTTCTTGATCTTCAAATCCCACTTCAAAATGATCTTGCGCTCCTTGAATGACAACTGTGCTTCTGCTATTTTCTTTGTCCTGCCTGTCACATGGTGACACTAACATTTATTTGATCAATGCCATCTTTTGAGAGACCATCATACTACACATTGCTACCGTAATTCACCTCAAATTTGGAAAGTAATATATAGATAACATCTTTTCAAATGTGTGTGCTTTTTTTGGCATCCCCAGTGTGTGTGTGTGTGTATGTGTGTGTATAAATATATATATGTTATATGTGATTGTGTATACATATAGATATATTTTTAGTCACTTTCTAAAATTTTTTAAAGTATTTAAGAAAATATTTAAGTATTTGTTTTTAAGGCTCTTGATGTCTGATTTTTCTTTTCTCTGCACTCATTTTATTGATATTTGGGGGGTATAGAATTATAGGTTGAATATCAACCTATAATTGGAAAACATTAAGGTAATGTTCTGCTGCTATTAATAAGAGTCAATGCTACTCTATCCTAAGTCTTTTCCATGTAATATTACTTCCCATCTCTTTACCTACAAGTAGTATGATTCTTATCTCCATTGCTCTAAAAGCACACAATGATGTACTTTGTGACAGATTTTTTTCATTTATTGAACTGGGCTCTCAGTGGGCCCTTTAAATTTAGAAACTTGTAATTTTCACTTTTTGAGAATTTTTCTTGTATTATTTTTTGAATAGTTTTTTCTCCCCACTTCTAGTTTATTTATTTATGCTAAAAGTACTCTAATTTGGATATTGGACCCCTTAAATAATATTTTAGGTTTTCTTATCTTTTTATTCTTCATTTAGAATGTTTGTATTTTTTTTACTTTCCTTGAGATTTATTTTTGTCTTCTAAGTCTTCTACTGATTTTTTATTACCTAAAAACTTTTTTTTTTTAATTTCTAAGAGCTCTTCCTTCTTTAAATGTTAGTTTGTGATAGAATACTTTATCTTATTGATGCAATATCACCTAACTCTCTGAAAATGGTAAATATGGTTGGGGTTACTTGTGGATGGAAGTTTCCCTTTGATCCCCACACTGACTCTGATTATTCTGAGTTCCTATTGTCTGGCTTTGATCTCTACTTTTTGGGTTGAATCTTTTCTTTCAAGTGGCTGTTAAGGCACTAAAAAGTGGACTATAAACTCTGAGAACAGGAAGCATTTCTATGTATATGAGATCCTACCTGTTTTATTATGAGATCCCCAAATATTAACATCTACTCATCTTTTCCTCTAGAGCTATTTTAGTTTCTTCAGAGACATATGCCTGCTTGCTTGAGTTTGAGTGACAGAAGGGGTTTACAGTTCTCACTATTTAGTTTTTTAGAACATTTTGCTATGAGAATCTATATAAAGCAAAATTATTCTCTTTACGGTCAGGTAAGCATAGGAGATTTAGAATTCTATATCACCCCTCTTGGAAAATCACAGTGTACAGTAGTCTAGGAAAACCTTCCTATTGCCATTTAATTTAGTGTGTTCAAAAATTATTTGTTCAAAGTACAGTTCATCCTTTATTTCTTTCCTTTTTCTTGTTGAAGAAGAAAAAAAGAGGGACATATGGTGTCATATACCTTGCAGGTATTAAACCCAATATATCAAAAATATTACTATTTCAAAGTGTAAGCAGTATAAAAATTATTAACAAGATAGTAAGTTCTTCCTTTGTACTAAGTATATTTTATATTTATAGCATTTCTTAATTTGGACTAGCTACATTCCAAGTACTTAATAACTGCATGTAGTTAATGGTTACCATATTGAATAACAAATATAAATCAAAGATCTTGACCTTGTAGCTTAATACACATGCAAGGTGATCTTTGTTTAAGAGGACTGATTTTGTTATACTTTGTAGATAAAAATTTTAAAGTAGAGGACTTCACATGAACAATTCTAGATTTCTAGATGTTTTTTGAAAATTGGGAGGTTTTGATAATACTGGTTTGTGTCCTCGTTGGTCAAGCCTTGATCAATCTGGCTGATCCTGTCCAGTTGGTCACACTGGTACACAGACTGTTTCACATATTGATATTACCTGCATGGCCCCCACAGTGATTTGAGTTTGCAACTCATAATCTTTTTATTACAGATAAGAAAACTGAGACTCAGAGAAATAAAGTCATTTATCATAGAAGCAACAGTGACAGAACTAACACTAAAACCCACACACTTAATAATGTTTTCTCAGGATATCTCACTATATTCCTAGGTTGAAATTTAAATTTTTTTTTTTACTTTAATTCACCTATTTCTTCTTTATTTCACCATGGGCATACAGAACAATTGCCCTAAAGCTTTTCTCTAAAAACAATTCACCTAGTTACAGATGCTCAAAGTCTGACTACTCTTATCTCCTCTCTCTGAGAAAGCCAACCTTGAACAATGAAAGAAATACACTGTTTTTGAATTCTTAAAATTTATGTGGCTCTTTGTTGAACCTGGTCTGGTTTACTTAGAATAGAACCTTTTTAAAAATTTAAGTGGTCTGGTCACTATGTATCAGATTTTTTAATAGCAATATTACTAAAACCAAATAAAGAAATTACTCTGCTTGTCATTCTCCTTAACTTACTTGAGATTGGCATTAAATATATTAATAATTTTATAGATAAATCCAGACACAAAAGGGTACATATATAATTGCATTAATAGGAATTTCAAGAACATATGAAACTAATTGATGGCAATAAAAGTCAGGATAGTGGCTACTCTCTAGAGACGAAGAGGTATATTAATCTGAAATAGGTGTAAGATCTTCTGGATTGCTGGATATGATAGATATTATGATGTGAATAGTGATTACATGCATACACACACAGAGATACACTTACATATAGTTACATACATACAGATATACATACATATACATATACATACATACATACACACTGTGCACAGATTTATCACTTGAGATGACAGCAGTTTCATGTTTTATTATGTGTATTACACCTTAATTTCAAAAAAGGAGAGAAAAAAATTTGCTCTTTGATTGATTCTTAGGTTTGTTTAATTTCCAACTAAGACATATAGAGCTTTGCATAGGAGAGTGGAGTCAAGGAAGTGAAGTAAGAAGCACTAGAGCTCAGTGAGTCCAAAGACAGGGAAAAAACCAGAAGTATAAGGATATACTCAGTGTTGCTCATATACTAATGTGAGTTACTCTGCAAAAGAAGTGATACACAATAATCAGACATTATGTATGCTAAAAAATATCCATTCATCTGGTTTGGGGAAATTTCAAATCAGATTTTACATCTGCTTGTGTCCTAGGACATTCAGACTGTGACTGATGCCAGTAAGCTTAACGTGTGACAAATATAGGCAAATTGCATTTTTTCTGCTTCATTTGTTTTGTTTAAATTGTGTTAAGTACTTAAATAATTAGTTTAAACATGCTCCAAGCCAAACAAAAGTAAAAATATCCCAAAAAAGGAGAAAACATGTTTGCCTTTGTTCTTAAACCAGTGGTCTACTGCACAAAATTCAGCATATTTGACCACTGTAATTGTTCTGGAATGAGTGAAAAGGCATGCTTCTACCCCTCAGCCATCACAAATACTAAGCAGTCACTGCAATGTCTTTGTGGTGTATTTGTAGGGTTATATGGTGTTACTTCCACTAGAATTATAACCATTAATTGCTTAAGGGTTCATTCAGTTTAAAATATTTTCCATCAAAATCTATTCTCAAATAAATTCTTGGAATAAAATGAGAAATAGTGATGGTTTTTTCAAGTGTGGTGCTTAAAAAGCAAACTTTTAACTGTTTCATACCCTAAATTATAAACTGTGCCTGTTTCAAATGCAACTTACATGCTGGATTGGTTTTCATTTATGAAAATAAAATTATTTCTAGATCCCATGCCTTTTTATTCATGTTCATTTACAGTATGTCAAACAATATAAAAAATATTAAGACAGAAAGACCTTAGTCTTTGGCAGCTAATCCAGAAGCTTCCTTAAAACAAACCTGCAGGGCATAGGTTCCAGTAGGCAATTGCTTTCAAACAATCATTTTCTTTCCCATGATGTTTCAACAATGTAGTGTCAACTAGCTTTTCAAGTTATATGAAGAGCAAAAATGGAAAACAGTTTTTAGATACATTTTACTCTTTACATCTGTCTTTAAATTTTTTTTTTTTCTTTACTCTTACAGAAAGGCATAGATTTTTCCCCTCTGCTATAGGCAAAGAAATAACTGAGCAGAGCTTGTTCCACATTTCCTTGGCAATTCATCTCCTAGTATTCAGAAACTGTCCATATAAATGGGATATTTGCTTTTTAAGCTTTATTTACAGATTTTGCCAGATGAGCATTGTACCCCATGAACTATAATTATGAATTTCCAGCTGTTACCAGACATCTTGGTATGCACAGACTTGGAGCCTGAAGCATGTTTAAGAATCAGCTACTGGTAAGATGAAAATAATATCAAAAATTAAATATTTGTAAACCCACTAGGAAATGGCTGCTGATTCAGGAGTACTGTAGAATTACAGGGGTGAATGTGCTCTTCATAAATCCTCCCATTTTTTTCCTCCACTTCAGGCCCAAGTCAACTATACTTAAATGACCATAAATAGAGGAGACATTCTGTATTTTAAAGACCAGTGATTACAGTAATTCAACAACCCCCTCTAAGAACATATTACGGTGTTTCACCACCCTTCTTTTCAGAATATTTTTCCTTATTTGTAATCAAAAGCTCACTGGTTAGAGTTGAAACCTGAGCTCAGTCTGTAATTTTTCTACTTTTTTAGGAAATTGAATATTTTTCTGGCCTTGATTTCTATGGCCTGGAACTCCAACTTCTCAAACAGAGGGACTCTTTGAGGATTAGTAGGCACAGCGCAGGTTTTCCCACCCACCTTTACTATCATTGCCACTCCCCCTCCCCCACAGCACACAAACAAGCAGTCACTTTCTTCTTCAGTCTATTTCTGAGCATGCTTATATGATTTTATTCCCCAAACATAATTGAATACCTCCCTGATTCCTGGTTTCAGAAAAAAGGACTAGTGAAATTGAATGAAAATTGTCTGGCCCATTAGTTGACCACATTGTTTCTTTGACCTTCTATCTACGTGACCTGGTGAAGGGTCAGAGGTCAGGGACCAAGAAAGCTGCCCAATATTAAGGACAGGAGAACCAAGGAGCTCTAAGACTGAATACAGTCCCCCAAGCTGGCGTGAGACAGAGGTAGACCACTGCCAAGGTCAATTCAGCCCTGTGCTCAAGGCTCAGGCACTAGCATGGCCTAAATTCTGCCTCTTGCTTAGGTCAGGGTTCCTACTTGAATCAGAACAGTAAGCTTGTTCGTATGAACATCATCACTCTCACAGGAAAAGGTAGGGAAGAGCCAGCCTGAATAAGCCAGACCTGAGAAGACTACAAAATAATGAAAATATTAAATGTCCAATGAGATTGTTGCATAAACTGTGGTAACTCAATGGAATATTATATAGTCATTCAAAAATCATAATTAAAAATATATAGCACCATGAAAACACATTATGAGTATTTATTTACTGGGATGCTGTAACAAGATAACACAGATGGGGGGAATGGTTTAAACAATATAAATGTATTTTCTCATAAGTCTAGAGGTTAGATATCCAAGATCAAGGTGACAGCAGAAATGGTTTCTCCTGAGGCTTCTCTGCTTGGTTGCAGATGGTCAACTTCTTGCTGTATTATCACATAGTTTTTCCTCTGTATACATGCATCCCTGGTGTCTGTGTGTCCAATTTTTTTCTTTTTATTAGGATACCAGTTAGATTAGATTAAGGCCACCCTAACAGCCTCTTAAATTAATCATCTCTTTAAAAGCCCTATCTCTAAATAGATTCACTTTCTGAGGTACTGGGGATTAGAGTTTCAGCCTATATTTTTTTTGGGGGGGGCACAATTCAACCTATAGCATAAGCAAAAAGCAAGGAGCATACTAAAAACATACATTACACTGATGCGGGTTCATGCATCCACCAGATATAAGACTTCTTGTATATTAGTTCTTTCTTATCTCATAAGAACATAGGCCCCCATTAAAAGGGAAGAGAACAAAGACTCCAGGAAGTAAAATAAGTTGTAATAGCCCTCACAGTTATTCGATCTAGAAACTGGGATTTAGAATTTTAAAATTTATATTCTTACCACCATGCTAGGTAGACTGTCAGGTTGATGGGTTTGTGCTAGTTATGGTAGTTATCTGATTCACAAATATCATACATTGTTATAAGGTTATTTTATCATGTATAAAAGAAGGAACAATAAAAAGATAGAGGTGAGAATTAAATACATGCCAAGATACAATGCTGGGTATCATGGAGTCATGGGGGTTGGGTAAAAACGATAAGACACAGTCCTTACTCTTAAGGAGAAGATAAATTTGCATATGTAAATGCATAAACAGCTACAGTTAAGAAAAATGATGATAACCACATAAAGGTTCTGCAAACACAGAAGTTAAATTTGCTTATTCATAGTGTACATACAACTAAATTTTTCTAAAGCCATCCAAATTTTCTCTATATTGTGTATCAGTATACATACATTAATTTAGTTATATTTCTTTTGCATCTACCATTTTCAGACATGTGTATTTAGCCATGTATAAGAAATATAAGGTTGCTTGTGCCTTCCATATTTGAAAAAAGAGTGCTTTTCAAGTGTACTCCTGAGACCATAATGCTTAGAAATTACTTAGAATCCTTATCTAAAAACATAGACTTCTGGGCCTTATTCCAAACCCCTTGAATCAGATTACCTGGAGGTTGGGATTAGAAATCTCTATTTTTAAGGGCTTATCATCTAACATTTGTGATTCACTGGCCTACAGGGAGATTCAATAAATTTGATGGGTCCTGTCATAGTTTACTACTGCTATGTACTGAATTCCCTTCATAATGTACAGCTTACAACATGAGCTCACCGCTGTGTCTATGGGTCAGGAATCTGGGCACAGGTACCTGGGTGCCTCTGCTTCAAGGTCATTCCCAAAGATGCTGGGCTGCAGCCTCCTGCAAGGTTCTGAAGAAAGAGCTGCAGCTTCCAAATGCCCTCACAGACAGGGTAAGATTCAGAGCCTGGTGAGCTGTAGGACTGAGGGTCTCAGCTCCTTCCTGGCTGCTGGCCGGAAGCCCCTTTTCTCTTGCCCTCTGGGGCTCTCCTTAGGGCAGCTCAGGACGTGGAAAGAGAGGGCAAGCAAAACAAAAATCAGTCTGGGTGTAACCTAATATTAGAGATGTCCTCCCTACCATGTTTGTCATATTAGATTCATTAGGAACAAATCACTAGGTCTAGCCCACCCTGAGGGCGGGGACGTTTCCACAAGGGTAAGAATACCAGAATGTGGGACCATTGAGAGTCATCTGAGAGAGTGTCCACCACAAGTCCCTCCCTCAGAAGTGAAAGGCCTGCAAATAGAATCTCAGCTCAGACCTGAAGGATGAATAACTGGACTAACTGGGAAGAAAGGAGGAGGCAAGGCATGAATATCCAGAGGGTGACAAACACACCCTAAAAGCCCAGAGCTCAGCGCATTCAGGGATACCCACTTGTCTTTTTCAGGTTTCAAGGGTGTCCAAAAACATATTATTGGTGCCTATTTCTGGGAACTCAAGAATAAAATATCATCTCTGCACGATGAGGATCTAAGAATTTTTTTTTAATAATAAATGTGATTCCAAGTCTACCACGATCTTTCATAAAACCAACACCTTGGGGAAGCCGGGATGGCTCATTGGGTTAAGCGCTCACTTAGCAGCCCCGGGGACTGAGGATCGAATCCCGGCCCCAGCCCGTGCGGACCCATATGCTGAACTGGGGAGTGCCCCCAGTTCAGTTCTCTCCCAGGCTCTGTATCTGTCTCTCTCTCTCTCTCTCTGTCAAAAAAACAAACAAACAAACAAACAAACACCTGCTCAGTTTTTGTTATCACTAAAAAACTAAACCCTGAACATGAACATATTAAAAATATGTATTCGTAAACACAAGCTGGGTTGTTTTCTTTTCGTTTGTCTTTGTTGTGACAGAAGCCTTTCACTCACAGGAAGCCTTGCTTCTTTGGCCCATTTCAGCCTTAATTCTCTGTCATGCAAACATGTCCCAGGTGTAGGACACAGGTTACACCCCCACTACCCTCACCTCCCCCCCAAAAAAAGATTGACTGGGATTTGGACTCTGTTGCTGACTGAACAAAAGTTTGTTTTCACAGAAGTGTGAAGATTTGTTTTTCTTTTATTGTAATCTGGGTGGCAGTGTGGATTGAAATAAATTCATCGCATTTTTCAGTATGTATCACACAACTCAAACTAAAAGTGGGCCACTGTTGTGTCCTAGAAAAGGCTCTGACTTCAGGATCTGGGAGACCAGGGTTTGTCTGGTGTTGATTCCGCCACTACTTGATGAGTAAGCATGGGTAATTTGATTTACTTTGCAAGGCGTGTTTTATGATCTGGTAAATAAAGAATTTGAATGATACCAGTAGTTCTAAAATTGTGGCCCTGGGTCTATGGTGTCAGCATGACCTGGGAACTTTCTAGAAGCAGACATTTGAGTGCTATCTCCAGGTCTATTGAGCCTAAAACTCTAGGGATGGGTGTGTGTGGGACATACTATGTTAACAAGTGCTTCGGTTCATTTTAATACATTTGAGAACCACTGAACAAGATAATCTTAGGTCTTTTCCTACCTAAAATATATAGGATTCAGAAATTTTTAAAAGGTAGTAAGAAGTAATAGAAGTAGTAATGTTCTCCAATTAAAAACATGCAGATTCTTCTTGGGCTGCCCAGATAACATAGAAGGTGTCATAGTATCTACTATTACATAATTTTTCGGAGAGACAGATCTGTACAATCATTACTTAAACCCTTATGTTCCATTGACAAGTAAAGTCAGATCTAGGTAGATTAAGCACTTAGACCCAAGGTCACAGAGCAAATAAATGGCAAAGCCAGAACTTATATCTGGGATCCTAATTCCTGGTTTAATATGTTTTCCTCTCTACAAACTGTAACAACCCTTGTTCCAACATGTTAGAGTATGACTATAGTATTTTGCCCTCTAGAAGCAGAAATGAACCATTATCTATCTCTAAGTGTTTTGACTCTGTTTTACCTCTAATATCAATGGTCTTTTTTAAAGGGAAGATCAATACAGAATGCAAACATAAGTACCTCAAGAAACAGAGACATGTGGGAGTTCCAAGTGAATTATTTTCTTAGGACTCCCTTTAAAGCATGGTAATTCCATTTTGGCTGGATGCCTACCACCAAGTTTCCTGAAGTTTTCATTCACACTTTCATTTGTAAAATTGATAGTGCCATTAAAATAAAGGGACATGGGCATCAATAGTTCGGTAATTAATATTAGATCTTCGGTGGTACTTAAAAGATATAACAGGTAATAATGGCTAATAGCCTAATTTGCTTCTAGCTTATATCAATCAGTAGTAATAATATTAGAAGTGTAATAAACAGAATCTATTTTGCAAGGCTGAGGAAATCCCAAGCCAAAATAGATTTTCTAACCCTTTCCACAAATTGAAAAAGATATTAACTAGATGCTCATGACCACTTGTCCTCATTTGAGATCCCATAACTTTTGTCATAAGACTCAAGCTGTTAACCTCTGTGCCCTGCCAAATTCCTGCTTTAGTAATTCAATTCTGTCTACTTAAATCTCCTTATAATTTAAGGTAAGTACATGATTCTCCACTTCCTCATCTAAATTAATTTTATAGCCTTATGGTTCATTCCATAAGCTCTCTCTCTCTCTCTCACACACACACACACACACACATGCACGCACACACACACACACACACATCTCAGAGATATGATTGCTGTTCTACATCCTCTCTTAATCTGAAATAAGAAAAAAATCATAAATACAATTGCATATAACCTAATGCAGCCTTGACTATATGAAATCTTAAAACATTGTTTGTAGGATAGAAATGCTTGACACTGTCATCAGGTTATTTGAAAACTTTCCATTAAAATTTACTTTCAGTGATCCATCTTTAGTGTCTTCTATTTGGAAATGTGGCTATCTCTTCTCATTTGCGTCTTCTTCTCTCTTCCTAGGTCACTGCTTAAAATTCTGTTTAGGAAATGGTTGGAGCACATTAACAAGAAGATATTGCTAATTTGGGGATTACCATGTCACCAAATGAAACTAGTTTCAGCACCACTGTCTGCAGGAAAGGACAGAAGCGGTGTGGATTGCAAATGAGATCCCTGGATCCCTTAGTTCTGTCAAAAACTGGTGTAGGCCTTGGTCTAAAGCATTTTAGTTCTCTGGACTTTGATATCTTCATCTGCAAAGAAAAAACAATTGTCATAATTCCTTTTATCTCTGACATTCATTAATTGTATCCGTGTCGTCCAGATGCAATCTTGGAGTCCAGGAGTCTCTTCAGGAAGCCTCATGGGCTTCCCTGGAGAGATGGGGGCTTACAGAACAATGTCACCACCAGTGTTCTGTGAGGCCTCCACCCCCACCTTCAATGTCACAACTTCCGCTGCCTCTCAGCCTCCATCTTTATTTTATATTCAGAGATTCCAGGTAAGGTTCATTTGGAATGGGATAGAGAGAATTCCATCGCTAACACTTCTTTTTGAAAACCCTGTGCTATGACATAGAATAAAATTGAGGAAAATCGAGTTATATCCTAAAATATAGTAGAGAAATCATCCACACCACGACCTTCTTTGAAAGTCAAGGTCCTTTTTTATCTTTACTACACCGCAAGAACTTTAAAGCCAGCTTCTATTCTAGAGCAGGGGTTGGCAAACTTTATATGTAAAAGGTCATCCTTGCAAGCCTACAGCCTTGGTTTTTGTCATGGCTTATTTGCTCTAGTTACATGAAAGCAGCATAGACAATACCTAACCAGATGGGTGTGGCAGGACAGACCTGAGCTGTGACCTCTCTTTTGCTGACCCCTGATAGAGATTTTTAAAATGCACCTTTTAAAGTACTGGGGTGTGTTTGCTTGTTAGAGAAAAGTATTTAGAACTGTAATAAAAATCTTAGAACCTTTTTCAAATGGCTATGGAAAAGATTGTTTTATTATTTTATTTTATTTTTTTTCTTAAAGGTTGATAAGTAAAATAAAATTAATTATTTTATCCTCTTTGCTCATTCTTACTTTCATTTCCCACAACACACATTTATTTCTTTCAAAATTCTGGAGTGGATTAAAATAATGTCAACCATTATCATTTTTTTTAATGCATGGGTGTTTCACCTTTCAGTAATAACCGTCCATTAAATATCTCACATTAAAGTAATGTATCAAAAGAGCAACACTGCAAGGATTTGCTGCCACAGAATTGTAGTTTATCAATAGTTTCATTATGTTTACATTTTCCTTGATGATTTTTTTTTTCTCTGTGTTTTGTTCAGTCTCTGGGAAAAGTCTGTGGCTTCCCATGAGAAAAAAAAAATCATTTTTAGCTGCTGAGAAGACACAAAGATAACATTTGTATTTGCCATATATTATTTTTTGATGATGCACATTTTTAGCAGCCAGTTCAAGTTGTTACAATATATTTATTTTTCAATCTATTTTGATGATTGTATAAGATCATAAATCCTACATTGGTTGGTAGCAAAAACACCTCTCAAATGATTCAACTTCTTGATAGAACATATGTGCCATTAAAGATAATACACTATAGTGCACATGGTAGATAATAAATAGTCATTGACTGAATAGAAGATAAATTTTCCAAAAGCATTATAAAATTAATGTTGAGCAGGACATAGCCAGACCAAAGGCCTGATAACTTCATCTTAAAACCAAGTTGTGTCATTTATATTATTTAATAAGGGTGAAAGTACATAAGAAATAATATAAAGACTAAAGATATAAATAAACCAAACAATAGTATTAAGTTTTTCTCTTTCAATGTAATTGTGATAATGAACAGTTGAAAAATGGAACAGTGGTCTTTATAGTATTTTGTCTTCCTAAATGGTGGGCTAATCTGTCTGCCACAAATTGAGTAAAAATGGGGAAACAAATTATAATTCTTTAAATCTCTCCACACGTCAATAGGAAGAAAGACACAAAGCGAGGTTGTCAACAGGGTAGCAATTCCATTGTTTCCAGGGCATTGACGCTCTGAAGTTTAAGGGAGCATTCCGGGTACACAGGTATGTCTACCTTTGTTTGTTTGTTTTTTATTGTTTTTGACAGAGAGAGTGAGAGAGATATAGAGACAGAGAGAAGGGGGAGGGCCCAGAACAGTCTCCATAGTTGCACATCATTGGTTTTCCACATAGTTTCATTCCACAGGTGGGCGCAGGGCTGCACAGGGCAGGAACTGGGCCGGGGTCTCACCCGGTTGACAACCGAAATGGGGACACTCCCCAGTTCAGCATATGGGTCCACACGGGCCAGGGCCAGGATTTGATCCTCAGTCACCGGGGCTGCAAAGTGAGCACCTAACCCACTGAGCCATCCCGGCTTCCCCTGTCTACCTTTGAAGGCACCTAATTTTATTTCTCAGCTCAAACCAGAAATGAAGAATTTTGCTGTTGCCCATTAGTTGAATTGAAACAACAACTTATCCAGCCCATAAAAACACCACTTATTTGGAAACTGGTATAGAGTTCTGTTTTGTGACTCCCTCCCTTTTGACCAGATGTGCTTATAAGACTTCGGTAAAATGGCCGCCACCAACTCCAACCTAGTCGGGACCTGCTTGCCACTCTTTCTATCCCTTAGAATCTGGGCTGGCCTTGTGACTTGCTTTCATCCATAGAATGAGGAGGAAGGGACAATGAGCCGGAGCCAGCCTATCCCTGCTTTTAAACTCTGCCAGCTCTGCTCCATTATGCAAAGGGCCATGGAGACCACTTAGAGATGGAGAAGTCCCGGACAACCAGCTGTCCCTGCCAGCACCCCAGCCATTCCATGAGGCCCACCTGGACTTCACAGCCCCAGATGTGCTCCCGGCTGAATGCAGCCAGCAAGTGACCTCAGCTGATGCCAGGAGCGGATACAGAGCTGCCCAACTAAGTGCAGCCAGTGCAGAGAATTGTGGGGAAGGACACAACATAATTAGTAAGCCTGTTATATTACAATAGAGAACCAAAAACAAGCAAACAACAATGAAACCCACACTATTTCAACTTTGCAACTTACATTTTGGTGGCTGCCTCTATATTATTCCTAAAAACATTCTGCTGTATTAACCGCAAAAGCATTTTGCTGAAGTGTCATTTATTTTTCTACCCCGTGATGGAATTTTTCAATTCACAGCCACACACACACACACACACACACACACACACACACACACACACACACACAGTCATTTTTAGAATCAGCCAGGATCCATGTGTACTTGCCAATCCTGTTTTTATTGTCTCATTGCCTTTGCAAGGTGTCAGTGTCGTGTCAAAGTTCACTTCTCCATTGATTATTTTCTAATTGTTTACAGCATATGCCAATGAATTCTGCTATTGCTCCAGCAAATTTTTACCCCTAAGCAATTAGCAGTAACATGCGTTCACCAGAAAAAAACAACAGAAAACAGAGCTGCTGTGTTTGTGTGTATGTGTGTGCACACTTGGGTGTAAATGTGTGTGCTTTTTAACCTCCCATCTACTATAATTAAACTTGTCCATGCTTGTTGTAATCTTCTGATTTGGAAGGCTTAAAGTAAAATTTAGCTGGCTCAGACCCCAGAATGTCTAAACTTTTCCCAGCTCTAAGAAGAATGATTTTTACACCCTCTCTACACATCTGTCCCCCATACTCTCGCAGTTAGATCCCCCTCCCCAACCCCACCTTTAATCCCTTAGGTTTCTTCTTGCCAAAGATGTTCTGCTGTTTGATGGAACACTAATCTCTGAGAATCTCAAAGTATCAGCTTACCTGTGAACGCCCAGAAACTGTCTCTATCCTCAGCCTCATCCCCTTTTATGTTTTCTTCATCTTTGAACAAATGCATTGCTTTCTGTCTGAGAATGAGGCTTACATTCAGTTGTGGTTAGAAGGGATATTGACCTGAAGGCACACTCTTTCCTCTTAAGTAAAAGAAGCAAGATCAACATTCAGAAACACTCAGTGACAAATAGCAATTGGTAGAGAGGGTCACCTGTGAACAGGAAGCTCAGGCAAGCTCAGGGAGGAATCCTTTGTCAAAGTAACCTGGAGGCTTTTGCCAAATGAAAGCAAGTTTCGGAAAAAGAAATAACAGGCAGACGTGGGCAAGGAAAATGTAACAGGGAGAAAAGTTCTCTTTCAATATTAATCTCCTGTCACGGTTTTTCACATTCGTAACAGGAGACAGGCAGATACAAAGGGAACGTGCTAATAGACAGTCTTAGGACTCCAACCTAGGGCGATTTAAGACCAGGAAGGAGGCTGAGCTGTGAAAGTGAAAAACATAGCCCCTCAGCAAGAGAGGAGTCTAAAGCTACAGTATTCCTTCACTGGACAAGTGCAGTGGATTTAATAGAATTTTGTGTGAGGTACAGCTAGGAAGTCTACTCTGGTAGAGAGTGGACGGCCAACTTTCAATTCTTAATGAGTGGCAAGGTTGTCATGTTTCAACAACCAAATGACCATTGCGCGAAGCCCTGTCTTTTGCTGGAATGCCTTTTTTTTTTTTTTTTACACATTCCCTAACCTGAAGTAGAACATCAGGCCCACTGGTGATGTGGGATTGAAGGTGACATGAGCTTGTCCAGATTCCCCCTCCTCATGTCACAGCCACTCCCAGAGCCCCCTTTGCATAGCTGTGCTGCTGAACTCTGCAGAATGCCTTGGGGTTTACGGCAATCTGGGACTAATGTTGTATTTGGACGTGTACTAATGCAGCTCAGAAAACGCCATGATCTAATGATCTAACAACAATGTTCAACAGTGTTTTGATGTTTGCCAGACCATTGGTGATCCGTCCACCACATGTATCCTTCAAGGCTCTGTAGGCTGATGGGAAAATTTAAAAATGCAACTTATCTGGAATTTCAGAGCCTGCATATATGCATGGTACATATATATGTGTAGCAACTTCACAGAAGCATGATTTTGCTTGAGGTCCAGGATGCCACCAAATTTGTAAGGTGGGAATGATCCGTCTGTGATGTGACATGTGATGACAGAAAATCCCCATCTTCTAATGCATTGCACAGAATGAGAAAAGCCTGGGAAGAAGGAAAAGAGTGAGACACACAGACAATGGAAAAGAGCTGTTTTTAAAATGGAAATTAAAACAAGTTTAAGAGGCATTCAAGATTCTTTTGCTCTTTTCTCCACTCTTGGCCACGTGTGATTGTGGTGAGACCACACCCGGACTCCTGCATTGCGTCTTGGGTACCTGAGTACCCCCCAAAACTTGGACTGAGTTCAAAGGAGATGATTAAAGCAATGGGAGGATTGGACGTGATTGACTGATGAGAAAAGATTAAAGGAGTCAAATCAAGGAACCTGACTGGGCCATAGCTGGGGGGCAAAATGATAAAAGCTACAAATACCTGGAATGTGCACACACCACATAAGGAAAACATTCCTTTATATAAATTAGCACAGGAATATTTTGGCTGCGAATTAGAAAAATCTTCTGAGAGAAAGTGCTCAATTAGCCAACTGATCACTAAGTAACGAAAGTGGAGGCTGGATCTGGGGAGACATTTTACAAGCAGGAAGAATATATTTCCAGAAGGCATCTGGTAATGAGTTCTCCGGCACTTGGGAGGCACCCTGGCCTGGACATCCTAGCAGAACAAAATGCCAATAATCAAGACTACTTAAATTACAAATTGTATTAATTACATGAATGTGTTCCGTCTTTTAGAAGGTAACTGGTCACTATGGGGGAAGGGCAGCAGGAATCTTCAGAAATCCTAAGATTTAAAAGAGCTGGGTTTAATGTCAGACAATTTGCTACAGAATATAACATGGAAATTAAATGCATAGCGTCGTAGTGAACTTAATGAGGTGCACAACAGTTGCTAAAATTTCTAATGAAAAGTGAAAATAATTGCAAAAAGGCTTTTCTTAAAAAGGCAGGCTCCAGTAATGAGAAACCAGGCTGCTTTGAAGCTTTCAAACAATTTATTCTGATGACCTAAAAGGATCCCTTTTGCTTGAGGAAGTCATTTTTTACTTGTCCTCCTGAAATTCCTGATGTGACCTTGCTGATAAAAGTGTGCTACCTTTCCAAAGAAAGTGTCCCCTGTTTAGAATCTTAGAACAAAGGTTATAGAAATCTTACATATAATTTGCATAATCATCAACCAAATACCTTCCAATGTTAAAAACCTCTTCATTTAGTGTTGCATCAAATTGCTCTTTAGGATGAATTTTCTCCTTACTCTCAGGAAAGGTTGAGCTCTTAAAGAGTTTTATATAATCTAGTGCACTAAAATAATCAAATTGTGCTGTGGTATAAGATCCAATGCTTTCCTATACACCTATTCTTCCTATAATTGTGTAAAATGATAAACACATCAGAATGTTTTGTGGATAGCCGTTGATTTCTTATTAGTTTTTATTGTCCCTGAGCCCTATTTTTCTGATAATCTGGACAGTTCTCTCTGTGATAAGCTTTGCCCTTTGCCCCTATTAACTGTGCACACCCCAATTTACTCAGTGGTAAAATTTACAAGGGTCCTCTACCAGAATTAATAATCATGAACCCGCTTTAATTTGAAATTGCAAAGTCCTGGGCTACAATAAACACCCCCCAAGATTTCTTCCAGAACCATTTAATAATCTGTTTAATTGTGCTGGCAGACACAGGTCTTGTTAATGTGGAGTCTGGTTAATTCCATCCCCTTCCTCCTCAATTTCCAGTAAACAAACAAACATCAATCAACAATAACTGAATAGAAGTATATTATTCTGTTACATGTGTGAATTTTTTTTATGCCCTAGCTATTACCTTTAGCATCGTCCTCCCCTTCTCCCTCTTCATCTTTCCAAAGAAATTCATGAACTCTGTAGAGCTGAACCCATTTAACTGAAGCATCTACCACAAAGAGGTGTCTGTTTCCATTTGCACAAGCAATTTCAGCTTCCCACTTGCAGCGTGCTGGTCCATTTTACATCAGCGTGCAGGTACATCAATAGTGGCTCCATGCAGAGAACAAGACCAAAAAGTGCTGAGAAGCATAAGAAATCATTCCCCGATTCGCTGTCATATAACTTGAAGTGGAAGACAGCCCACAGATCAGGAAAGAGGCCACAGGATCTGAAAGCTGAGTGGGATCAGATATATGGGAGAAAGTTTTCCAAGATCAAGTTCCTGAAACAGCCATCATTCATCCGGCAGTGAGAAAGAGAAAGCACATGTGTGCTCACAGGCCCTGCTAAAGGGTCTAGAGTTACGCAGAAACATCTCCTCGTACTGTTTTTGGGCTTCTCCAGGGAATATATTTTTATATGACAATCTTCTCTTGTTACATAAAAATCTAGTTTTTTGTCAAACTACTAATCGCCGTCTGTGACTTGCCTAGAAGTTGTAAGAATAAACGAAAGATTCTTTTTTTTTTTATAATTTCAAAGTTACGTGCAGAATATCTTAACTTGTTTTTATTACCTTTAATTATCTTAATAATCTTTGCATATCCTTGTTGAATAACTGCTATCTTAATGTGTTGCCATAATGCATTTTTAAATTACTGCTTTAAAAAATTCAGTGCTGATTTTTAGTTTCCGCTCATTGTATTAATTATCTATAAATACGTGTGAGATTTCCTTCAGCAGATTTTCACAATCTCCTTATTATCCCTATATAGACACTTAAAAGTGCTACAACAATTCGAAGTTCAACATCCCTGTAATTTACTCAACCTTATAATTGCTATTTATAAGCTCAGCAAACCTGGAAGGAAAGAGAAATATTAGCCAGCCCAACTCAAGTTCAGAGACCTTTAATTTGCATGTGTGTCCACGAGATCTTGTTTTCAGAGACAAACCGGCCAGCCTTCCTTTGTGCTCAAATATGCACCTCTTGGGACAGTTCCTCCTTTTGAGCAAGGGATGATGATTTCCCTGAGCTCATTCATCCCTATAATGAGCTTGAGTTGAAGAAAAAAAAAAGTGAACAAACCAGTTTGTGAGCATGGAGCTGGGATGGACTGTCTTTAGAGTATTATTCACAAGGTAGAATTAAAAATAAAATTCTGTAGTCCTCGTTATGCCGTTTACTTGCTGTGCAATGAGAAACGCATCACTTACTTTCACAGAACCTCTATTTACTTATCCATGCAATGGAGATGATGTTTGCTCAAGATAAAGCCCAGTACTGTTGTGAGGAACTGAGACAATACAGACACAATACTTTGAAAGCAGTAAAATACTATAAAACATGTTTGTCTAACTCATGGCCTGTGGGCCGCATGCAGCCCATAATGCCTCTGAATGTGTCCCAACAAAAATTCATAAACTCTCTTCGAACGTTAGATTTTTTTTTTTTTGCAACTTTTTTTTTTAAGCTCCTCAGCTATCATTCGTGTTAGTGTATTTTATGTGTGGCCCAAAACAATTCTTCTTCCAATGTGGCCCAGGGAAGCCAAAGGTTTGGACACCCTTGCTGTAAAGTTAGAATTATTAATGCTTCTAAATCTATGAGGGTCTAGGGGGTCCCTACCCAGTGGTTCTCTAAGCGTGCTGCTCCCCAGTTCAGAGCATGGGTGCCACTTGGAAAACAGTAACTTCTTTTTTTTTTTTTTAAGATTTAGTTTATTGATTTTGACAGAGAGAGACAGAGAGAAGGGGGAGGGCCCAGAGCAGTCTCCACAGCTGTACATCATCAGTCCTTGACATGGTTTCATTCCACACAGGTGGGCAGGGACCATGCAGGGTGGGAACAGGTCTGGAAGCCTCCCGCATGGGAAGCACACCCCAGTTCAGCATATGGATCTGCACAGGCCGGGGCTGGGATTCGATCCTCGGTCCCTAAGGCTGCAAAGCTACCCATCCTGCTGAGCCATCCCAGCTTCCACAGGAAACTGCAACTTCTACTGAGTTTGAAACGCTCCATGTTTTCCCAAATCCTCCAGGAAATTCCAATGTGCACTAGTTGGAAAACCAGTACCTAGCTAGTTCGTGTCCATGATCAAGCAATGTAGTTTTGGGTTTGATTCACCATGAAAAATCAAAAAGGGAAAACAGAAAAAATGGAAACTGTTTGTTTTTCTTCATCTGCCAGGGCAGTGGTGGTGGGTAGTCATTGAAGGTTTTGACCTACAATCAGACTGCATCGGATCAAATCTTGACTCTACTATTTGGGTGGTCTTTGGCAAGTTACCTGACCTCTGTCTCAGAGAGCTCACCTAGGATGATGTGAAGGAAAAGAGTTAATTCCTATTCAACACAGTGCCTGGAATGTAGCAAGTGCTCATACCCTGTTAGCTATCCTTATTCTCTAGGTTTTGCTATCTGACCAACCCACAGTAGTATGTTTGACCCAACTGGTTCCCTAACTATGTAAATGCACTAAGAATAAAGAAAATATTGTCTGCTGGTTTAGAGAATATCTATATCTATATCTATCTATCTATCTATCTATCTATCTATATATATATAGATATATAATTCTTCTATGCAGTCCCAGGTAAAAACCAATGGCAAATTCACAGGACAATCCCACATAGTCCACTCAGTTTATGAGAACCCCAAACCCCTCCTCCCTTTCATTTCTTACTCTGGTGCTGCAGGTTTATGAATCCTCATCCAGCCTCTTTGCAGCTGTGAGCTGTTATCCATCCGCCCAGCCTTCAAGGAACAGGAGACAGAGTTGAAGGAGAGAAGGAAAGCCAGCCTAGCCGATTATTTTATGAACATGCACAGTCAATTTCTAACAGACAGTAGAGACTCCCTACAGAGAAAATGATCTTCAAGAATTCACCATTTCATGGAGAGCAGGTAGTCATTAATTTCATAAAAACATACAAGGTACATTCATTAATCTATTTGTGAGGTGCTCAGAATTTTCCAGGTGCAATGCTCATTATGGGTATTAAATGCACCGCAACTGCCAGAAGCAGACAGTGAAATAACACAAATAAATCCATGTGCATGGAAAAAAGCCTTGGGAAATCTCCGAGACACTACAATTAAGGGGAGGTAGACGGCAGCTCTTCTGAAGGAGAATAAGAGGAATCAAGGGCTCTCAATATGGCTTCATGAAGGATTATTCTAAGATCTAAGGGCAAAAAAGAGAAGCCCTGCAGGGGAAATGGGAAATGCAGGTTGGAACCAAAGAGGCTACAGGGAGGATAAAGACAGAAAAAGAATGTCAGAGTGGTGGCTTGGTCAATAGCATCCTATTCTAGGTAAAAAAGGGAGACGCGGTGGGAGAGTGGCCCCTTAATTAACACTGCCAGCTCTCAACTTACTAGCCAGTTCTGGTCCTCAGATCATTTGTAAGTCAGCAGGTTGAAACTCAGAAAACATTTTCCCATGGAAACATTATTCATGGTGGTTTGGTTTTCTGGACAGCTTAAATAGGGTATTTAACCCAAAATGAAATTGAATATAGAACCTAATCCTTAAAAATATGGTTGCAACTCTGTCTAACCAGCATTTTTAATATTGTGCCTTTGGGAAAACAGAGTTCAAGTCCAAGCGTAGGATTTATCAAATGAGTTCTGAGCTTCAGCCAGCAGCTTAGCCCATCCCTGTTCTCTGTGCCTAGAATGTTCTTCCCCCTAATGACCTCATGAATGCCCAAATAGCACCTTCTCAGGAAGGTCATTCCTGACCATCTTATTTAAAATTTCAACACCCTTCCCACAGTACTCCGTACTTTTCTTCTCTGTTTTATTTTTCTTCACAGCACACCATCTGAGATATATAAATATAAATATAAATTTATATATATATATATATATATATATATATATATATATATATATATATATATATATATATATATATATATATATATATA
>PVKE010011439.1:29320-40487 GCA_004027555.1 Craseonycteris thonglongyai | reverse complement strand
TAAAAAAAAAAAAAAAAAAAAAAAAAAAAAAAAGAAGTGAGATATTTCAACTCCCCCCGCCCAAAAAAAAGAAAGTGAATTCCAAGCAAATCATAACATTTCAGGAAACAATGCCTCAACTGGCAGTATGCCGATAAATATTAAAAATCAATCTCACAGGCCCTGGCTGTGGCTCCCAGGACTGGGGCTTCCCTCCCCCTGGAGTACGAGCCTGGCTCATAGCCGCCTGCACAGCCAGGGGTACAGAAGGCGTGCACCAGTATTCGGGGTGCACAGCCTCGGGCCACCTGCAGCTGCAGTTCCCACACCAGAAGGGCTCAGGTGACTGGTGGCAGGTGAAATATGGGTGACCGCGCCTGTAGGAGACTTCAGAGGAAGCATCTTGCTATTCTCTCCTCCACCAGCATCCTGGACACACGGCGGGTCTATATTTGGGGTTCCCACAGACTTCTAGGAAGGACAGTTGCCCCTGACCCCACGTCCATGGACATCTGTGATTGCCAAGGAGATCCTTCTCCCATGACCAGGAGCGCCCCAGGAATGGAGACCAGAAAGGATAAATATAAATGGTGACGGACTGTCAAATAGCTGTTTACCTGGCTAAGCAGAGTAAATTTAAAGAAAATATAAGAAATGTAATAATATAAAAGGGCAAAAATACCATGCAACCTAGAGATGCTCGCTCACCGGCCCATAAGGAGCTGGGTTTATGAATATGCGTTACATTACTGTTAAATTAATGTCACTACTAGAAATTGTGATATTTTCACGTGATGCAATACGATGCAATACAATGCAGCAGTTAACACAAATAGAAAGAACTACAATACGTGTATTTCAGACTCCATTTCAGAAGCAGTGTTCATCCAAAAACAGATTGAAGAATGATAGGTACCATATAATACAAAGTAAATACAATTTAAAATATGCAGAGTAATTTCAGATAGGTGAGATCAATATGAAGAAAAGTCCTAGGAATGAGATGCACAAAATTGAGGATAATGGTTAAGTCTGTTCAGTTGGGGAAGGAAAGTGCATCAGCAATATTTCATAACTTTAAAAAAAATGAAGGAAATATGGCAAATATTAAAATTTTGATGCCCCCTACTCAGTTATTATTGTATTGTTTTCTGTAATTTTATGCTTGCATCAACTGCATTATAATGAACATGCTTTTAAAAAGGCAATTAGAACTGTGTTACCTAAATAAAATAAGCTAGCTGCTTCAATCTGGCCCAAATCCCAAATTATTCAACTTTTAAATTATTAACTTTTAAAAAGTTAGTTTACCCACTGAGAGGTTTTTCCCGCTCTTACAAAGCAAACAATTGCTGGCTAGAACTCCTATCAATATTCTAGGTCCAGAAGAGCTCTGTGGTTAGCAGAAGGCTAAATTCCTGTGACAGGAATGAATTGTATTTAGATGCACTCAAAAAAAAGAATGCGTTTAAAAATGATCTAAATGACTGTTTAATCAAACCATTTTTATAGCAAAAATTTGCTTTATTTTCAACTGAATCATTACTTAGTGTCCTATATATAAAAAGCATATGACAGTGAATGTGCTCTGCTGTATTAAATCTCTTTCTGACTTAACAAAACCAAACCAAACCAAACCAGGGCTCCTTGGTGAAATGGCCGATTCCAGACTGAGGCAGGGAACAGACTAGTGAGCCTGGGACATCTTGTGCCAGAGTAAAGAGCCACTCAGGCACTAATGGAGTTGCCTCAAAAGGATACCAGACAGTCTGAACGAGCTCCCATTGGCCTAAGATGGGACATTTAGGAATCAAAAACGAATAATGACTTCAATGCATTAAAACACATCAACTACATCATAATCTACAAGTTGCAAATGATACTAAAACCAAAAAAAGTACAAAACAAAATCCAGTCCTCAGTGGTGACCACCAAAAGTTGCTTGAGCACAAATACTACTCTGAAAATCTGTAACTAATGGGAAAGACTCCAATAAGCACACAGACAAAAGCAGGGGGCCCACGATGCTTCCTTATGTGTTTTTCTTGTCCTGATTGGCAGGGGTTTGAGAATCGCTGCTAAAGGCCTTCCTTCTATCGGACACTTACATCTCCTCTACGAATGTTCTAGCAAAGGGCTGCTCACATACTTAGACGTGGCCAGTGCTGGCGGTCCTCCCCTATCCTCTGAACCAGCCATTGAGTCTTCCACAGCATTGCCTTTAAAAATACTTTTCCTCAACGAAAACTATAGCTGTGTGTCTACAACTTTTATCCATTGGGTCTTGTTCTCCACTCAGTCATTTTAAATGAAGAGCCAGCCCCTCTGTAACATGAACAGGGACCTTTCATATGTCTACCTGTCAGACCCAGTACGTTCCTCCAATTCTTTCCTTGTAGCTCTTGATTATGTGACATAGTGTTGGTTCTCTCCCCATCTGGGTGCCCTAGATAGACTATACTCCAGTTGATCTTTCCATCTTTTAGATCATGCATTTAGAATTAAGGAGGTAACGCCCTTCATGTGGAACATGAGCAAAATGAGGAATCACTGTTCATATTTGTTAACACATCCCATATGATCACTTGGTTATATCCTAAGTTCACACACACACACACACACACACACACACACACACGAAGAGGCACTGGGTATAATTTTTTAGGTTTGGAAATCTGGTGTTACTCAGTAATCAATGTACAATTTTTAAAAAGTTACCAGTGAGAAGAAAGAAAGATTTCACCCTCAGGAACTTATCATGGGTACATGCTGCTCACATTGCATAAGGATAAAAACCTGATGTTTGGACTGGGAGTTTGTTTACCTTCATGCCGTGCAATTTATGCCCGAGACTTAATGCTGTGTGAGCAATGCTGAGAACAGCCATTTTCTATACTTCCTGGAAGTAATTTGGCAGGCTCATAGGGAAATAATTACTGTATTCCATCGCCTTCATGAAAAATTGATTTGTTGCATTTTATTATTAGTTTTTTACATGCATAAATAGGAAACAAGAACAATGTGTAATTGAGATAATCGTAGGGTGACTGAATAGTCTCATTTGGGAAACCTTTGAGCTTTTAGGTCACTTTTAATAAAAGATGGCTTATGCTCTGCAAAACTTTTTAAAACAACAGAAGAAATGGTGTCGCCTGGTTCCTTAGCTTATGCTGTATTCAAGAAATATGAAGTTCTTTAGGTCTGGGAAGGAGCTTATAAAGAAGACATCTGGCGCATACTCAGTATTAAGTTTATTATTCTCATTATGGCATAAATCAAAGGAAAAGGACCACTAAAGAGATATTTTAAATCATAATAGATGGTGCCCACACTATCTTTTACACCATTTCTCAGATGCTTTTAAGTGTTTTAAATTATTATTTGTACTCTTTAAGCATTGTGCTTTTCTAAAATTGCTACTCTGTTTTGGGTGGTTAGTAATGAGAGAGGCTAGACTTCGGAAATACACAGCAATAGCAGAGAAAGAAGCAAATGGAGTTATTTTGAATGATCGAAGAATTAAAGGCTGTTGTGTCATAGAATGAGCAAAACTATGAATGTTTTATTCATTCAGCAGTTTTAAAAATTAAATGAATACCAAGAGCCAGGTATCATGCAAGGTGTAGGATATAGTAATGAATAATGAATAGGTTTTGGTTTTGTCTTTCAGACCGTTTACAATCCAATAAAGAAGACAGACAGTGAACAAATATATAAAACATTCATTAATAGTTGTTGTCACACTTGATATTAATGAACTTTAGATTTCCGATGACAGCGAGCACATGGATTTTAATCTAATCTTGGGTGGAAGGTGATACCAATCTTCTGTTGGGCAATGATCATTAAACAGAACAGGGGCTAGCAACAGAAAGCATAGTGTGTGCAAAAGGACCTTCCTTCATCCAGGAAGAAAATTCTGTGTCAAGTCCCTGAGAAACCTGTCCAGAACAGAGTGAAAACCTCTAAAAGAGATGCACAAGGGCCTGCAGGGGCAGCCAGGGGCCAGATCACCCAGCGCTTTGCAAACCCCCACAAGGCTTTGCCTTAAAAACAGTGGTCGTCAATGAAGATTTTTACATGAGTAGCAAGATTACACCTTCAAGTTTAAACTACCATCTGGCCATTATAGATTGGAAGGAGAGGAGAACTATTTTTTGTGTTGTTAGTTCTTTCTCTGTTGAGTGACCTTGGGCAACTAGCTTCAGGTAGCGGAGCCTTGGTATATATACGGGCAAAATCAAGGGAAGAAATTAAATTAATTTTGAAGACATCATGGGTCTTTAAGTCTGTGATCTGAATTACCCTGACATTCTTTGTTCCTGTACTTGGCAGATCTGATTTTCTTTAACTGTGAGCAACCACTCCTACCCTGGCTCTTAAGATAATTTGCTTTTTGAGAGCCATGTCTAGAAAGTATAAATGTGAAATGCAGTTATGAATTGGAAAGGAGGGAGCAAAATTATCACTTATGCAGATGATGTGATTGTCTCTGGAAATTCTAAGCATCACTTAAAAAAAAAAAAGAAAAACAGTAAGTACTAAAAAGCTGAGAAAGAAGGCGAGGTACAAATAAATGTTCAAACAATTAAGCATGTTTTACCTCCATAGTAGCAATCCCTGGACAGAAAACAGACCGAATCAATTTCTAATAATGAAATCCGTCTGTAGAGAGTGAATGTCAGTGCCCCAAAATATATGTCCACCCACAACTTGACAACTGGGACCTTATTTAGAAGCACTGTCTTTGTAGCTGGATCTTGAGATACATTTACGTTGGGTTATCTGGGTAGGATCTGACTTCAGTGACAAGTGTCCTTATAAGGGACAGATGAGGAGAAGAAACAAACAAAAAAGAGAAGGAGGCCATGTGACCACAGACAGGGATGGATGTGACGCGGCCATAAACCAGGGATGCCTGGAGCCACCAGGAGGGGGAAGAGGCAAGGAAGTCTTCTCCCTTGGAGGCTTCGGGGGAGCGCATTCCTACTGACACCTTGTTTCGGACTTTTGGCCTCTAGAATAAATTTCTGTTGTTTCAAGATACCAAGGTTGGGGTCATCTGTTGCATCATCTATGGGAAATTAACATAGGATTGAAGACCCCTAACTCCTCCTCCTGTGTCCTCATCCTAGTGAAGAGGCAAGCTGCCTCTCTGAGCAGGATTATCTGGTTGCCACCTCTTAATGGCATGAACTGAATAAACCAATGGGCAGCTCAAATCATTCTTTCCTCAAAAGCTGACACAAAGAGCTCTGGGTGACTGGATGGTTAATAGTACACACAAATAAAGAAACTTCTCTCCATATACGAGGCCATTCTTTTTATTTATTTTTTGATATTTTTATTTTTGTTATTTGAGAGAAGGTGAGAGAGAAGGATGGAGAGCCCAGAGCAGTCTCCATAGTTGTACATTATTAGTTGTGACATGGTTTCATTCCACACAGGTGGATGTGGAACCATGCTGGGTGCGAATTGAACCAGGGGCCTCCCACATGGGAGACAAGAACCTTTGCTCCCATCCCAGTGGTTACCAGCTGCACTGCAGATCAGCAGATGGGGTTGCACTGGCTGGAGCCAGGAATCGAACCCTGGACCTTGCGATTATGAGGCAAGTGTTCAACCACTGAGCGAAGAATGAGGCCATTCTTTGATAGTCATTGTGCAGCCCTTGACTGAGGCCTCTCCTTGCTGCTGCAGTGCACACCATTTCATTTCATATGAGTACTTGTGAGAGGAGAAACTGTATTACCAAAATCAAAAGGCACTTCGTGTGTGTGTCTGTGTAAACAAAGAATTTGGAGATAGAAGACTTGTCTTGGGGCCCTGCTTCTTGAATGAAGTTGCTTTTTTTTTGCTTCATTTCTTGCAACATTTGCTTTGCCACTTTGAGCCTTGAGTTGATCATTTATGAGATGGAGTTAATAGTCACTCCAATTTAAATTTTAAAATTTGTTTGGAAGACCAAAGGAGTTAACAAAATTGAACATGCTTTAATAAACTATGAAGTGTTAAGAAACATTAGTTAATATCATCTATTGAGTTATTATTAATCGCAATTATTGTCCCTATGCTAGAAACTTTAGCTATTGTTGGCCACAAACATATGTCTTAAAAAATCAGTATCTGTGAGTGTGGCTTTGAGAAGAGTTTGGAATCACCAGTTTGTAGTCTCATGTGTTTTGTGAGAGATTTGTGCTAGATCAGTGCTTTTCCAGCTGGCTGACCATTAGAATCACCAGGGGAGCTTTGGAACCCCCAGCCCCAGGCAAGTCCAATGGCAATTTCTTGGAAAGGGGCTTATACGTAGGTGTTTTTAACAGACCCCTGGGTGGTACTAGTGTGAACAGTGGGCCAGCAAGCACTATGCTATGATCACTAAGGCCTCTGAAATGCTCACGTTCAAAGTGGCCTTGGCTCTTCACTATTAATACTATTTCTGTTCTTTCTGATTTGCTATTATGGAAATGTGTTCGTCTTGGCAACATTTTGAAATCACCTAATTGAAAAGAAGAAAATTGTTCTGAATGCTCCATTTTATGTGATCATTAGCACCTAGCAAGTCTTGTCCCCGTGGTTGGTGAGACCTCTGATTGTTTGTATGGGTTGTGTTTTCATGTTTCAACAGAAAAAAAGGAAAGAATAAAACTAATAGCACCTCATATGCTTTGGTAATTTGCCCAAGACAGTTCGCTGGTGTCATGATATACAATCTCATAACTAGCCCCTGGGCAATACTAGACCTGATTTATAAAGGACAGAGGGAGATGGATACTCAGAACATTTAGCCAGATCACTGAATCAGTGGGATGTTGAATCAAGAGTCAAGTTGAGTACTGCCAGCTCCAAAGAATGTGCATATTTATTTTCCACTATATGAGTTTTTTGTTTGTTTATTTGTTTTTGTAGTGGTCATGCAGGATTTTTCATCCAAAAACTAGAGTCTGGAAGTTCTTATGGGATATAAAGAAACTGATCAAGTGAACAACCCCAAATTTATTTGGATTATTACAAAAGGTTAAGCATTTACTACCCATTTCTTTATAATTTATATTATGCTTATGTCCAAAAATCATAATCTCCTTTTATATCTACATTTCCTGGTGTTTTTTCAAGAACTAAAAGCATAAGATTATATTGGCCTTGTAATATTTTGAGGTGATCACGGATCTATGTTAAAATGAATTTCTCCAAGATGAACTCCAATAACCTCCAACTCGTGCCCTTTTGTAATGTTTCCCCACAATGATGAGGGCTGATCTGTACAACCAATGGGATATTACAGAAATGATGGTGTGCGACTTTCAACTCTGGGCTGTAAAAGTCTTTGCAGCTTGCTCTGCATTCTCTTTCTGGGGTCACTTGCTTGGTGGATAAGTCACCAACTCTATGGGGATTAAGTATCCCTGTGGAGAGGTCCAATGGGGAAGGAGTGAGTTCTGCTGCTAGGAGCAGCCCCTGCTTGCTAGCCATGTGAGTGGACCCTCCAACCATGGCTGAGCCTTCAAATGAGTATACCTCCAATGCCCATGTTGCCACCACTTGAGGGACCCTGAGCTGAGACCAAAAAGCTCAGCCACTTTCGAATTCCTGAGCTGAAATGACATTGCTTTAGTCACTGATTTTGGGGTAATACGTTATAATTGATTAGATAATTAACATGACTTCCCTCTTTTCCTCCTCTTCTCTTTTTGCCCTCCTCCTTCCTTCTTTTTTCCCCTCCTTTTCTCCTCTCCCTTCATCCTCCTGTCTTCTCTTCTGCTCTTCCTTTTTCTCTTCCCCAGACATTCCTTCATCACCTTTTTGTTTTTGTCTTTCCAACCTTCCTCTCTTCCCTCTTTCCTCCTTCCAACCTCCCTTCCTCCCCATCACAAAGTTATAGTGAGTGTGGACTTCATGTTGGCTCTCCTAGAGCTCTGGGAAAACAAACACACAAACAAACAAAAACAAAACAACACTGTAGTGCCCTCCAAAAAAGGATTTAGCTGTTCTTGGGTTATGGGCACCAAAACAGATAATTATGTCTTGTTGTACCTTGTGTAATGACTTTACAAAGTGGGAGCATAAAGAGGAGGAGTCTGATTCTCTCTGGGGATTCAGCAAAGGTTCACCAGAGGGATCTCAAGGGGCAGACGGAGTATCCAGGAAGGACTTTCTAACTACAGCTAAGAGCATTTACAAAGATCCTGAGGGCATGAGAAAGAAGGACCAGTTCAAGGAATTTCTAGTAATGCCAGTTTAGCCAGAACAGAGTTATTAAGGATAGACTGAGAGATTAAATTATCATTTATTCTGGAACTAAATAGTAAGAGTGGTGATACCATATGAGGGAATTTAGACTGAAACGGCTCACATCAAGTACTCGGAGCCTTGGTTTCTTCATCTATAAAGCACAACTACGGTACCCAACTCATAAAGTTGTGAGATGATTTGAAAAAAACCACATAGGATATCTAGCACATAGTAGGTGTATGGTTAGAGCGTCCCTTTCTCTATAATCACAACTTTAAAGTTTTTGATCTCAAATTGTCCTCTAACTTCTGCCCTAAGTTTTAGTGTATTGGAAGAATAGTCCTATTTGGTAGATAGGATAAGGGAGAAAGGATAGATGAGGGGATGTCAAATATATGGTGATGGAAGGAGAACTGACTGGGTGCACACAACGCAACAGATAGATAATGTATTATAGCACTGCACCCTTGAAACCTATATAATTTTAATAACCGATGTCATCCCAATAACTCTAATAATAATAATAATAAAAACTTGATTCTCCTTTAATATGTATTGAAATGAATATTTTCTTCCTTTTAGGGGTCACCACTTGGGTAATGAGGTAGAATAACTCTGTAACATTTGGCTCTAGGGAGAAAATGGCTAAGTCATGGGAGGGAAAGAAACAACTTTTCTGAGCAGTATTTGCTATGAGGGCTTCCCTTTCTGAGCACAGAGAGCCTATATTTTACTACGATTTAGTGTCTCTAGAATGTTCATGTTGAAAGTATTTCCTCTGGATTGTAATGCTCCTGGGAGGAGCGAATTCCAGGTCAGTACATCTCTCATTTGTTAGAATTCATTGAAGTTGCATTTGAAGTCCAGTGTGACTGACTAGCCTTTTGAACTTTTCAGAAGACGGTATGTTGGACAAATACCAGCGATTCTTAGGTTTTCTTGATGACATATCTATTTGTGCAGATGAGTTTACATGTGCGTCTCATCTTTTCCTCACATGCTCCTCCCAGTTCTTGCTTTTAAATATTTTCACTCTTGGTTTGTTTTTTTTTTTTCCAGGTCTGTCTTCTCCATCTCATGTCTGCTGAAGATGTTAGCTTTCTGGCCGTCAGCCACTCAGTCTCATTGGAAAGGAATCTAAAAGCTCTGTACATTTCCCAATCAGGTGCAGAATTCATATGCTGAAGTTTTCTCTAGGTTGTGTTTGTTTTTCTCATATCCCTGTGGGTGAAGACATATGGAAAATCTTAGCTGAGATTCAATACTAGGTTTCAGGGAGACCAGGCTGTGACATCTGTCACCTTGTTGGTTGCCAGACTTGATTCAGCTGATTGGCTGGCTGGGGCAGTGGAGTTAAATGCCTTTGGCACTGATGTACCTGATTTGAACCAAGGGCTTGTAGATTGTTGGAAGAGAAAGGCAATGTTCAAGACAATTTTGTCCAGTCCCTTTATTGGAGGCATAAGAAAATTGCGACTTAGTACACTGGAGAACTTGGTCCAAAATCTTACTTAGAAAGTACCGCCCATTGTGGAACCACATCCCTTGTAAGTGAGCAAAGCACTGTGGTTTCATAGAAAGAAAATAGACTTTGCAGTTAGAAAGACAGGGTTTTGAATCCCAGCCCCACTCCCATCGACGACATGGCCTTGCCTAAAGGAGTGAGACATGGATTGTGGGTAATTTATGCACAGTGCTTTACACATAATAGAGCCTCAATAAAAGCTACTTTGACCATTGACCAGAAGGAGATGTCTGAAGAACTTGCGAGCTGCACATTGCAGACCCACAGGAGGCATGATGGTTCATGTTGCTAATTGATGAGCAGAATTAGGTCTGGAAGCCTTAGAAGTGCTTGCTGAAATGTTTTCTGTGAGTGTTGATGTTATTCTCCAAGTTAAAAGGGATTTGTTGCTTGCCTATGCTGCGTTTATATTTTAAAGAAAAGAATGAGATTGAACTATGTAAGCTCCTTGAACTATCTTCAGAGAGAAAGATGCTAAAAAGCTGAATAGGGCCAACCCTTTTATTCCCTTCAAAGTGGAAGAGTCCAGACTGCAGCCAGACTTTTTGGGATAAGAGCAACTTCTCAGGTTGTCTAGACGCTGTGTAGTTCTGCCTGGAAACAACTTGCTGTTGTTCACCCAGGAAAATTAACTCCTTTTTGCCCTTGATCCTTCTCTACATATCATAAGAATCAACCTTTGTGAAAGACCTGGTGGTTCTTGAAGTACTTTAGTGTTTACACATAATTTTTGATTCTCAAAATAATCTCAATTGTCAGACAGGTGTAAAGATTATTATCTTTTCCATTTTACAAATAGGAAAATTCATCAGTGAGTATCTGTATTATTAGAATACTTCATTGTTCCTACAGTAGGGCATAGTATACTGTCATGTGTCGTATGAGTATTCGGTTAAGCTTCCACAATCTGAATTCTACCTACCTCTTTGTCTCCTCTCCTGCATCGATAGCTCCAACTCACATTCCACACAGTCACCATAATGTATTCCTTGCATTTGATCTCAAATCACATTGCTGCTGAGCTGCTTTGTGGAGGAAATGAATTTACGTGTGTTAAAAAGTTCAGATGGCAGCTGGCATACAGTTAGATCATAATAAACATTACTTTTTATTACTTTGTTCACGTTCCCTCCATCTAGAAAATCCATTTGACCTCTCGTGCCTATCTAACTCTTACACATCCTTCAAGACATCCCATGTGCCACCTCTTTTAGTGAAACACTTAATCGCTGTGTACACACGAAGTTATCTGGCGTTGTGTGTTTTCACACAATTTCTTTATTATTGCAGTCCTAGTACTGTTTTGTAATTATGATCATGTCTACCTCATGTTCTGGATTCTAATACAGACCTGTCTTATTCTGTGTCTTCTATTCTTTTTTTGATTTTTGTAGTTTTAATTGAATATTTTATATGATTTCCTTTTCTTCT
>PVKE010011439.1:18071-29220 GCA_004027555.1 Craseonycteris thonglongyai | reverse complement strand
CTGGTTTTCATGTCCTAAATTAACTTTCTATCACAGAAGCTCTTGAGATTCAGACAGTGCCATGTTCCACAGGAGCCTTTGTATCGCTCTTCTCAGGCCTAAAGGTCATGGGCCAGATATCTTGGTATCTGTCTAGTAAAGAGGAACCAAATGCCTCCTGTTTCCTTCCCACTGAGAGGCAGAAAGTTCACAGGGTCTGTGTTCTCTTTTCTTTGCTTTTTTCACAAGGGGAAAGCATATGCCCGAGGCTCCTGCTGCTCAAAGCACCACTTCTCAGTCTTATCACCATGTAGTTACTTGACTTCCCCCAAAGGAGATTAATTAGCCTGAAACCCTGCCTGTACCTAGGATCCCTGATTTGGGTTCAGTCATGGTATTTTGGGACTAACTGGAGACAATGCAATTGATTTAGAACATATGTAGGCTTCTCAGGAAATCCTCTGTAGAAGTCATCAATAATAATAATTAAGAAACTCTCTGCTTGCAGGCTGACATAAATATAATTACGTGAGTGACTTCAGCTTTAAACACGAGTGTGCTTCCTGTTTGGGATCCCCAAACAATCTGTGAGCTATCCATCTAATTATTTCTTATAAAAGATGTCAGGAATAATAAAATGCTTCAAACGGACATACGAAAGGACTTGGACTTCAGGAAATGTGAAGAGTAAATTCATGTTTACATATTCTCTCTCTCCAAAACTATCAGAAAGGGGCTAAAAGCGACAAAAGGATAAAACCGAAACAAAAAGAAAGCATCATGAACCCTAAGCTCACAGAATGGGTAACGCTGAAGAAAATTCTCGAGATACATGCACAGTATCATTTAAATCAAACAGAGAAAAGAACATCACTTGCTAAAATTAGACCATGGGAAAGTGCCTTTGTTAAAAGGCAAAGGTGACTTCTAGCTTACCACTGTTTAAATAACTTTGTTCTAGAAACTAGTATTCAGTGACACTTGTCAAGAAAAAAAAAATTACTTTAAAGATTTGAAATGATTGTACATTTAGAAAGGAAAAATGAGTCTATTTAAATAATTAGAATGTATTAGATGTATTAAAATAATTATTAAAAAACTTATTAAAAAGAAAACACTATAAAGCTTTCAAATAGCTATGTAAATTTAAAAATCTGTAAATTTAATATAAGCCCAATGAAAATATTAATGGATTTTTTTAGAAGAAAGTAGAAAAATGAGAATAGACTGTAAAAAGCAACACAATGAAAATGGGGGAAAATCTAAGTCTAAAAGATATCTGGTTATGTTAGAATGCTGTAACACATTTAAATGTCTTGTACTGGTCCATGAAAAGAGAGACAGTTGTTCAGTCACATAAAATAGGGAGACTATCATTAAACTATAAATATGTGGAAATATAATAGATGATAAAGAAAGTATTTTAAATCAATGAAGAAAAGAATATTTAATGAAGGGTATGTTAGACAACAAATTGGCCATTTGCTTTAAAAGAAACAATGAAGGTTAAATTACATCTCCTAACTCCCATTGACATTAAAATTGTTTTTGATCCATTAAGCTTTCGAATTTAAATCTGACCATCACAAAGGTATCCTTAGAAGATAGGACAAGACCTTTATAATAAATTGTAGCTCAAATAAAGAAAAAATGACAAATTTGACTAGATAATAATTTCAAACAAATTTTTTTGGTGGCAAAGCTATAATCCAAGTCAAAAGATGAACAAAAAATTAAACACTGCTAGATGAGTAGGTAGCTCATGAAGACAAAGGGGTCAATTTTTATGATGTATAAACATTAAGATGCTTTAAAGTCTACATGTTTAAAACCCCTTACAAATCACTGAGAAAATGACCAAAAACTCAAGAGCAAAACTGAAAAATGACATAAAGGGGCAGTTCACATATCAAAAGAAATATAAACAACTTATGAAGATTCTGAGAATAAAGAAGATGCGCAGCCTCTCTAACAGCTATTAGCTACCACTTTTCACAGTCAGATTGCAAAGATCAAATAATGTGATAGTGCACAACATTGGTTAGAATTGTTGAATCCTCTATTTGCAAAGTATAATTGATTCAGGCTCTTAGGAAGGCAATTTAAAAATCTTTAAAACCAGATACATTTTGATCAACCAAATTGAATCTATAAGTTAAATTTATACAAGTTCAAAGTCATATATAAAAAAATGTGCATTGTTTTTCTGTGTGTAAATTAGTTATAGGGATACTTTCTTAACTAGATAAACCAAATCAATCATAGATCACAATAACTTACTGGAATTGAAGTTCATTTCTTATATAAAATCAAGGTAAGTGCTCTTAATTTGCATGGGTACTCTTCTGAATTATAATTCAGAAATGTGGCCTTATTCCTTCTCTTGACTCCAACCATCTTTAATAGTGGACCTCCAAGATCTCCAAAAAAGAGCAGGAAAAATACAGTTACATATGTTATTCACCAAGTGAGGAAGAGACTCATGTAAATTATGCTTACTTTCCATCAGCCAGATATGTCATATGGCAGTAGCCATTCACAAGGGAAACTAGGAAATGCAGCTTAATTGTCTGCTCAGAGGGAAAAGAAACAGATTGCTAAATAGCTCTCCAGTTTATTCCACAGTTACTAATAAGAAACTAATTGAAAAGATTATGTCACAGCTCTAAAGTAAAATATTACTATGAGAAAGAATGAGCTACATTTGCACATCCCAATATAGAATAATCTCTAAGATATGTTTTAACAAAAACAAGATAAAAAGAGTTAAAAAGATTTTAAAAATTCAGTTCTTTAAAGACAATTACAAGAAGAACTAGATAACTTGTTCTTTTTAACTTGTTAACCTGGTCAATGACAAAGAGATCAAAGTTATGCAATATTAAAAATGATGAGATTAAAGTAATCATAAGTGTGTGCTCCATTAGACTCCATGACATATTTATGAATCTAGGAGAAATTACTAAAACTGTCTTTAATTAGAAAAGTAGAAAATTTGAAAAGACCAATGATCAAGAAATTTGAAAGTTGATTGAAGATGAACTCAGGAAAAACAATGTACCAGAACAAAATAGTTTCATAGTGGAGGTCTATCTAACCTTTAAAGTATATATACTACCACAGTTATTTAAACAAAAATACAAAGGTCAGAATGTGTGTACTACTTTCATGGGTTAAAAGCTTTCTAGATGCATACACAAAGTATTTTTGAAAAGGTGTTTATGGAGTTGGTTTGTGGATCTGAACAGGGAAAAAGTTTGCTTTGCTTTGCATAACATGTTAGACATGGAATTATCTTTTATTCCTATTTTTGAAACAATTTGCATGTATTTTTTTTTTAAGAAAAATAAAAATAAATAAGAGAATTTGAATAGATAATATCCATCCTTCCTAATTTTGAGCTCAGGGCCTCTTGGTATAGGTGAGCAAATCTAGAAGACCTAGGTTTTATTAGTTACCTGTAACAACCATTCTGTATTCTCCTTTAGTTACATACCCTTCGTTTGCAGTGGTCATATTGCCACCTAGGTAAAATACTACATTTTTTTCTGCTTCTCTTTAAGTAAATTATGGTCATGTAACAAAAATATCTCCATTGAAATGCAAGTAAGTGTTTTGGTAAGATGACCAGACGTCCCGCTTTTGGCGGGACAGTCCCGCTTTTTAACAATTTGTCCTGTGTCCCGCGGCATTTTTAAAAAGTCCCGTTTTTGGAAAGAATGCATGACAAGCTAGGGAACGGCAGGAGATAGACCCAATTTTTAATCAAGAACCCCCTCCCCACCAGTCAATGGTGTCCCGCTTTACCAATGTTAAAATCTGGTCACCTTAGTTTTGTGCCACTTTACCCCTAAAGATTCTTCTTAGAAGGAGGGACAAGTTCTTTCTCCCCTTTCTTCGTTTTTCTTCTTGAAAGATAGACATTGACAGCAGATGGTCAAGTGGCTATCTTGAATCACGAGGTTTAACAACATCCTAAGGATGGTAGATAGAAGGTGCCTGGACCCTGATGTCATGGAGTTGATGCATAAAACCTGGAATGGATAAGTTCATATGTTGCTATAGGGAGAAAAAATTTATTTGGTTTAAACCACTGTTAAACTGTGTGTGTGCAGAGTGTGTGGTGTCTGTGTATGATGAAACCAAACCTAATCTTTATTAATGTGTCTTATACAGGGTCTGTCTTCCTCCTGTATTACCAGTGGGGTTTCTTGCTAAACTGGAGAGCATGTGGTCATACGATTTTTCCCCCTCCAACTCATATATCAAAATCAAGAGCAAGGCATGAAAGTTAGACTAGGTCAGGAGAGAATTTGAAAGCAATAACTTAGGAGTCAATTTTGTAACTTCAGATTGATTCTATCAAATAGTAAAGGTATATTCTATGAGGAGGCTCACCCTTGAGATTAAGGACTCATAAAATCTGAAAGAAGCTACTCCTTTCCCCAAAGATAGGAGGTTCCATTGAATAAAAGATCTTACACTTCCAGAGGCCAGAAGTTCAAAATGGATGTCTCTGAGCTAAAAGAAAGATGTAGGGCTCTAGGGCAGTGTCCACGTTCTTGCTGGGGATTCCACCATATTCCTTGGTTCATGGCTCCCTTCCATCATCAAGACCAAAAATAGTCATGTGTTTCTCACATTGTATCACTCTGACACTTCTGACTTCTTCTTTCACATATGACCTTGCGTTTACATTCAATCCACTCAGATAATCCAGAAAAACCTCTCCAATTCAAGATCAGAGGATTAGCAACCTTAATTCCATCTTCAACCTAAACTCCCTCCTTATCCTGCAATATAACATATTCTCAGGTCCTTGGAATTAGGAGAGGGACACCTTTGGGGGCCCATATTTGTCCTACCATAACTAGAAGATAAGGAAATTATTTTAATGTATATTTAATTGTTTATAAATAAACAACTTAACTGTCTATTTCTTAAGATTAGGGTTAGCCATGGAAACACGCAACAGTAAAATAATAAACAACTAGTGATACTTGTAACAACAGAGATAAGTCTCAAAATGTATTATTTTAAAGGAAAAAAGCTAGATTCAAAAGACTGCATACTGTATAATTCTTTGAATATGGCATTCTTTAAAAACAAAATATAGGGACAGAAAACAGATGAGTAATTGCTAGGCACTAGGAATTGATTACCAGCAGGCAAAAGGAAATTTTGCGGGGCTGAGGGAACTCTTCTCTCTTGATAGGGTGGCATTCACCTGACTGTATACATTTGTTTAAACCCACGGACTGTAAAATGAAGGCTTGACTTTTTACATGTCAACTATAGCTTGATTTTTAAAAGAATGAAAATTATTATTGGGTGATGTGCACACCAAATTAAAGCCTTCCAGGAAAAAAAGAAAGAAAAGAAAAAGGGATAGAAAAAAAAAGAGTTGAGGTGGAAGGCTGATAAATAGTCATGGTTATTCAAGAATGATTAATGTGAGGAAACCCACTGAGGAATAACCTCCCAACACTTATACTCCCAACTCTGGTGCAACCTTACAGGACAGTCTAGAGAGCCTTGAAGTCCGTGGTGATTAGCACATGGGGGCTCTACAGGACACCTTTGAAGACTATTCCAGGAGTGGAGGTAAGGTGAGTACCAGCTAGCCCTCCAGCCCTTTCCACTATCTGAAATGTCCCCATTTATTTGCATTGCACTTGAATTTCAAGGACAAGTTCATTAGCAGAAAGCCATTCTTGGCTCAGAAATAGCTTGAAAACTACTGACCTCATCAAATTCTCTCCTATTTTTAGAAAGATTTAGAGAGGTATCTGCATTCTCTTAGCTAGATAATAGTAGAGCTGGCTCTGGGACAAGAGTGACACACTGAAATATCCATGGAACCAGATAAGCAAAATGATGAAGTGGACAGGGAGGACCTAGTGGTAGATGGGAGTGTCTGTCCTTTTCGAGGGGCCGGATCACTGCCACACTGGTCTGGAGGCCCACAGCTGCCAGGTCTTTCGAGTTATTTATTTATTTATTTTCTTCCCGCAAAGAACCTTGGGTTCCGGATATTCGTATGAAATCAGAAAGTTTTAAATGTCGTTTGTCAGTTCCATTTTTGTTCACACACTGTCTCCACCTAATAGAACCCATCTGTCTGTGAGCTGGGATGCGCTGCCAGCCCTTGGTCTGTGAGCTGTGGTCTGAACTGGACTCACAAGCTCTTGCTCTGTCCTTCGCATCTGGCGGTCGTCGACCTCCCTCAGCCTGTTTGCTTAGAACCCACAGAAGTGAAATAGCTGTTCTGTTGTCCTCGGAAGCATCTGGGCGAACACCCTCGCCATCAAACCAGACGCCAGGGACACTGGATAGAGAAGGTTCCTCCCTGCGTGCCCTTTCCCCAGACGAACCCCAAGTGCCCCCTTCTACCCTTCATCAGACAAATCCTACATGCCTTCAGAGGCAGCCCGCTCTTGATTGAAAGGGCAAAGTTCTTGCCTAGGGAGACTGTAAATTACCCTCCCTTTTTGAATGGCAGTGAAGAATAAAGGCCACACTTTTGGGAGGGGGGCAGCCTCTCACATGCTGCATAACCTTGGGCAATGTACTTAAAAAGAAAGTTCAAGGCCCATTTTCTTCAATTATAAAGCAAGGATGGCAGTACCGAAAGGATGGAATTGTTAGAAAAACTAAGCCATAATATTTCAGGCACAATGGCTGGCCATTTAATTGTTTTCTTGTCATTGGTAACATTATTCCTTATATTTTTAATATTATTATAATAAATATTATTTTAAACACTCAGGCTGAGATCTGGGCTCTGCCTTACTCGCTGAGCGATTGTGGGCAAGTCATATGACCTCTCCCAGTCTGTTACTTCCTCTGAAAAATGGGCAGTGAAATACCTACCGCACAATGCTCTTGCTCATTCTTGTCAGTAGTACGGTGTCAAGGGGGATTAGCGTAGTCTGTGGCCTACCATAGCTCTCAGTAGATAATTTTTATGACTCTATCACTGTTCTAGATTTGTCTTAGTCAGTTTCACTCAACAATGTCAATTACGTGCTTATGGTTTCTTTTCTGCCAGGGATCAAGCCGCATAGTCCTTGTACAGGAAGTTAGGGCGGTTTCTAAGCACTCATTTCCCAAATAGGAGACGTGTTGGCACCATGCCTGGATGTCTAACCTGCACTGGATGTCAGTACAGGGTCACTTTGGAGCATCTGTCTTTCAAATTTTGAAATGGAGCCAGAGTGGGTTTTCTCTCGCAAGATTCTGGGACTAGTAGAAAGGCCCCTGAAGACCCCTTAATCTCTTAAAAATATAAACTGGATCCTTGTATAGATGTTCAACTGAAACCTTAGGTTGGGATAAAGTCTGCTTAAACTTTTAAAGCTCTCTGTGTGGAACTGGACAAAGCTCTTAAACATTTTATGGACCCCTAGGCAGCTACTTAAAGGAACTGTGGTTCCCTAAGAGTCAGATGCAGCAGTGAGTTGTAAAAACACAGCTTGATAGATTCTATCCATTCATTTAGCACTTAATCAGCCACAGCATCATGTCATCTGCCATGTCCCCTAGAATTTCTACTGGACTTTCCATGAGACGACACCTAGTCTCCCCAGTTGGCATGTAGAACCCCAGAAATAAGATCATGGCTCCCATGTCACAATAATCACTAACACATATAAGATGGTAGAGTTTAATGAAGAATTGCCCTATCCATCTTCCACCTTGATTGTCCCTTCTAGTCCATCCATTAAACATATTATTATATTACCTTCTGCTTATAGATGAGGAAACTCAAGAAAAGTTCATTGGTTTTTCCAGAAAACACTATTTGAGAAAGTGGAAGAAATGAATTTTGACCCAGACTGGTCTGATTTCAATGCCAATGCTTAAGCTACACAGTGAGGCAAGACCCCTTAGGATGTTAGGAAGAAGAATTTTTGGTAATATCTAGTTAACTTGGTTATGTTTTATTATAGTCACGTGATAGCTGGGCTGGAGCTCTATTTTTTTGGATTCACATCCACAGCGTCCTATGTTAAGGTGGTTTAATCTCGTTAATCTCGGGGATGACCCCAAGGGGAACTGGCCCAACTCTCATAGCCTCCCTTTTAAGCTAGATTTCTTTTTATAATATTCACAGCCACTAGCATTTTGCAGCCCATAGAGTTATCCTTAGAGGATAGGAACCCCAGGTAAATGCAACAGTAGGTCTGTCTTCACACATCCTATATGGTCATGCAAAATCACAGAAAAATAATTATTAATAAGGATGGATTACTGTTCTTAAAAAAGTATCAAAGGATATGGGTAAGATGAAGAAAGTCTAGCTCTCTTTTATGGATAGGGGAAGTTAGTCAAGTACCTATAGGAGCTGTGTGTATGTGTGTGTGTGTGCGCGCGCGCGCGTGCGTGCGGTCTACAGTGGGAGAATTTCTTCCTTCTGACTCCTACTGCCTAGCTCTCATCAGCTCTCAGCAGCTTTAGTTATAGCAGAATGAGAAGCCTCAGGTGTAGCCATTGAATTATTCATGCCACGCATTTATAGTGAATACCTTCCATGAATGAGACATTTACCAGACTCTAGGAATACAGAGATAACGGAGCCAGGGTTTCTGTCGTCAGCAAATTTCTGGATAATCAGACCTGCTACCACCTGGTACAGGGTTGCCTCATCATGGGCAGAGGAATAAAATATTACAGATTGGGAGACTGAAGCACAGAGAAAAGAAAAGCTCTACCATGGTCACATGTTTAAAAAGTCTGGGCCCAGAACATGAACTCCACCCCACCCTCCTAGTTCTATGTCATTTCCATCACACCATGTTGTCTCTTAGATATTCAGTTAACATCGCTTGGAAGAATGTGTGAGCTTGACAGAAGAGAAGTGAGGAGGCATGAACAAGAGAAAAGACAAGGGAAGTGAGGTCATTTAAGCTTTTGAAGCTGAGCTTTTTGGCCCGGAAACCCAAAGCAACAGGAAGCAACTGGACATATGTCAGGAAAGTGATGAGGTTTTAAAGGCAGAGGGTGAAAACTCTCTTCTGTGGACAGCTATACCTTTGAGCAGTGTATCTTCCATATATATATATATTTCCCAATATTATGAAGTATTCAGAAATGAGGACGTGCTTCTATTCATTGTATTAGACTTCAATATTTTGCTCCCCACCCCAGAAAGAAAATTGGAGGAACTGGATAATAAACCTTTTTAGAGCTCCCAAAATGCAAACATCAAGAGAATGGGCGGGGGCGGGGGGGATATTGGGAAAGTTTAGGGGAGATAATCTTCCTAATTTCCTCTGTACTGGGCACTCAATACATTTCCCGAATGAATCATTTAGCAACTCAAAGAACAGAGATTTGGAAGGATGTCTGCCGTCCAGAGCTGTGCCAGTTCTGTGGCCACCTCTTTTCATCTTGGAAGGAAAAAATGCCTTAGCACTTCATTGAGGGTGTGATGTTACTATTAAAAGAGGAACTGACAAGCCATTGAGTGAAGAACACTGATGAGTTGGCTCAGCTCCCATGGAGTTCAAGCCAGCATTCTCAAAGAGGTGGCTGAATAAATTACTCAACATCTGTACCGTCACTGCAAGCAGCTCAGTTATTGTGGGGCATAATTTGGTACCACTGTGCTTTATTCTTGAATTAATTGATGTCTTCATCTTTTAACTGTAACTAGACAGTAGCATTACCGAACTCAACGAGACCTTAGAGATCACACGTTCAGTATCTTCATTTGATACGAGAGAACACTGAGGCAGTGTGTAAAAAGGGACAATCTTAGCCATAGGCGTTCAACAAGTTAGCAGCAGAGTTAGAACTAGGATAAAGAGTTCCTCACGTGTGTTCCAGTAATCTATATTTCTCCCCCAAATGTAGGAATGAAGATTCTCAATTTTTTTTTCCATGTTTTCATAGGACTCACTACAGTGTAGAACACATAATAAATACTCTGTTCAATATGTAACATGATTTAAGGTGACCAGATTTTAACATTGGTAAAGCGGGACACCGTTGACCGGGGGGGGGGAGGGGTTCTTGATTAAAAATTTGGTTTATCTCCCGCCGTTCCCTAGCTTGTCGTGCATTCTTTCCAAAAATCGGGACTTTTTAAAAATGCCGCGGGACGTGGGACACATTGTTAAAAATTGGGACAGTCCCGCCAAAAGCGGGACGTCTGGTCACCCTAAACATGATAGAAGTATCAATGTTAAAGTTTTTGGCTTAGAAGAAAACTTCAGAAATCATCTAATGCAACTATAATGTCCACATCATTGAACAGAGGTTTAGGAAGTAAAAATAAGATGTATTATACAAAAGCATATAGAAGCCTGCCTTATATCTAGAATGCAGTATCCTTGATCTTAAAGCAAATGTTAGCTGATGGACAATGGGTTCTTTTATCATAACCCAAATGCTGGTATGTGATGTGTTTATCATCCCATAATTGCTTAATACAGAAAATGAGAAGTTTTGAACCAAAAGAATTTCATTTACCTCTTACATGGTAATATCTATTCATAAGAGTCTCTAAATTATTAGACAAAAACTTGTCTGTCTGTCAGTCTGTCTGGTTCTTCAGCATCCAGAATCTAATGTCACCCAGAGGTTGCCCCCATGATGTGGTAGAAAGATCATAGGAGAAGAAAGAAGGTTTTTGGGTGATGAAGCATTAAATGTTGAATGCTCAGTTAGGGATATATTGTAGAGAGATACAAAAGGAAGCATAGTATAGTCTGGACAATAAATGCTACAGTACTCACCATGTAACATATGCACAATATTATGAATCCTCATTTTTGAATATCAAGAATGTCATGAATCAAATGACCTGGACCAAATTCTGATGTTAAAAGAAGGAAGCAAAAATCTTCCATTAAAGAAAACAGAATAGAAAGACAACACCTAAAAAGAGGTGGTTGTAATAGCAGCGTGGTCTTAAAGAGGATGGATACAATTTGAGGACTGGCAGAGGGTTGTCTTTTGTCAATTCGAGCTGCTGTAACTAACCACCATAGATGGGGTTTCTTAAACAAAAACCATTTATTTCTCACAGTTCTAGGAAGTCCAAGATCAAGCTGCCAGCACTTTTGTGCTTGGCGAGGGCCTGCTTCCTGGCTTGTGGATGGTCATCTTCTTGCTGTGTCCTCACATGGAGGGCGGGGCTGTGTGTGTGGGGGGGGGGGGGGGG
>PVKE010011439.1:0-17971 GCA_004027555.1 Craseonycteris thonglongyai | reverse complement strand
ACTGCCCAGAAATCCTGTGTCACTGTGTGATCGGTTGATCTCGTCAGAGAGTATGAAGTTCTGCTGGTGCCGGGCTATGTGGCCATGGACCTTCTTTAGGACTGCGTGATACGTGGGCCTGCAAGTGGAAGTGGAACATAAGGACATCAAGGATTCACTGGCGGTGTACCAAGGGATCTAGTTTCACCGTGGGCTGCAGGGAGACTGAGAGGGGGCTAGGAATTTTTCTGGAGCACAGGGGGAAGTTTCCAAAGCGAGAGAGCTGGCTTGGTGGAAATATGGCCGAGGGCAAGTCTCCATGATAGGGAGTCATGGCCAGGGACTGGAAGGCTGATGTTTAAGATTTTAGATGTGGGGAAACTTATTTCAGAAGTGGGGTGTCTTGAGGGGTCTTTTCTGCTGAGAAATGCTGGTCCTGGTAGGAAGAGGGCACAGCATGGCCATTATCAGTGCACGGCTCCTGTGGAACGAGCAGACACACCTCTTATCTATTCTGTCTGTAACTTTGTCCTGTTTGAGGAAACCATTGCTTTCAGAACCCCAGTTTTCTGTAGCAACCATGAAGAGGGTGTTAGAAACAAAGAAGACCTATTAGGAACGGATCACGGGCAGTTGCCTTGTCCGCTCGAGTCCGCTGACTAGGCACAGACTTAGTGGTGTTAGACCAGGGCAGTGTTGAAGAGGAGACTCAGGCTTATTTTAAGCCCCGTTGATCATTTGGAGCCGCTGAGCCCTTTCCCCTTTGCAAGTTGGCTTCCCTTCCAGAATCTCCCTCCTTGAGACGTGCTTGCCCTGAGAGCCGGTTCTAGCTAGGCTCGCAGAATTGCTGCCCGGGTAGGCAGAGCCCCTTGGGAGAGGCCTCCCCATCCATCAGAACCCCTGGCTTCAGAAAGGGGGAGGCCTGCAGAGAGTCCAGATAACAGCTCCCAAGCGCAGCTGGCAGCATTCGGGTTGCACAGTGGAGGAAGCTGGCGCGTTTGTAGGAACCGCTGGCACACAGCAATGCGGGAGTTCTTAGAGAGACACGGCAGCAGTGCGCACCCAGAAAGGGGACAGACTGTTCTCGCTTCCCCATCCAAATGTAGGCAGAACAAAAGTGAGGAACACGGAGCCAGTGTGAGAAGCCAGGCTTTCTCATAATGCTGCTGCAGCAGCGAGGAAAACTATAAACAGCATCGGGAAGATCTCTGGGTCAGACTTCTGCCCTCCCTCTGTGTGTGACCCAGCTCCACACTGATTCAACCAGACAAGTGTACTGAAGACCTACTGTGTTGCAGGCACTGGGCTTGCCTGGGGATAAGCCCTGAGCCAGACAGACGTAGCTTTGTTATCAGGGAGCGTAGTGTCTAGGGTTGGAATATGCAAGTAAAAATGTACAACGTGGTGTAAGGAAAATGATGGGACCCTGAAGTGGCCAAAGAGATACAACTGCGCCTATATAACCTGCCTACCTGCATCCTGTCGTCATTCGCTAGGACTACTAGAACAGCGGACGCGTGCTGGGTGGCTTAAAACACCAGAAACGCATTCTCTCTTCTTCCGCGGGCCAGCAGTGTGACATCTAGGTTTGGCTGGGCCATGGTTCCTCTGAAGGTTCCAGGGAAGACACTGTCCTTGCTTCATGCAGCTCTTAGTGGATCCCAGTGCGCCTTGCCTTGTGGCTGTGTTACTCCAGCCTCTGCCAATGTCATCACAGGGCCTTCTTCTCTATGTTTGTCTCTTCGTGTGTATTTTCTCCCCTTCTTATAAAGACGATAATCATTGGATGGGTGGCCCATCTTGATCCAGTACGATCTCATCTTAAAGTACTTTCATCTGCAAAGACCCTACTTCCAAATAAGGTTACCTTTTTAGATTGGGAGAAGGAAGACTTGAACATATCTTTTGGGGGGGGGGGGGCATGATTTAACCCATTACATAGCCTGTGACTGTTTTTCATTTGTGTGTGGTTTTTGACCTTTTTCCAGCCCTGGCTTACCCTTTGGGCCATTTACCTGGCTTAATGCTCAACCCTCTTGAAATCATTAGAACTTGGCTCTCAGTTACCTCTGCTGCTTTGTGCTTTTGGATGCTTTGAATGAAAGGCTTCTTTCAGCTCTCAAATGTGATTAGTGGCTCATGGGATGCTAATGTTTGGAAAGATCCACCTTAGACCCTAGCTGGAGACAGGACACAGCAAGACTTGTTGAACAAAGCAAATAAGGGAAACTAACAAGCTCATGTGGGTCTTAACAAACAATATACAATGGAAAGTGGACCCTGAGGCAGGGAGCCTTTTGGAAGGACTCTGTCTCCAGCCTCTTTGCAGACGCCCCATGGTGTACCCAAAACACCATGCCTTGTGAACTACTCCCTATTTCAAAATTTGCAGCATTTGGAGAACCGACTGTCTCCATTGGGTGGGGATGAGATGTACTAACTATAACAACAGAATTTCCAGATGTTGCTATGGTAATGCAAGGAGGAAGACAGCGCATTTGCCTGATGTGCCAGGCTGTGGCAGTGAGAACACTGTTCTAGGATTGCTTTCCACAAACCCTCCAACTCCCACAGCTCAGGGATGTCCAAAGTCTTCTCCAAGATTTCAGCAGATGCCCAAGAACTGACAGCTTTATTTTCAGCTCCTGACATTGAATTGATAGCATGTAAACCTCACTTTCTAAAAGCAACCCAATTATACCTGACATTGGGCTGAAATGCATTGTTTCATTGTAAGGGGTTACATCACTGAGCACACAGAGTCCTCTGTTCCCCACTCCCTCTCTTCCTGCCTCCTATAAAGCAGAAGGGCTTCCTATAGCTGAAGCCACAGCATCATCCTAACTACATTTTTTAGGCACTCATCTAGGTAAAGCAGTCATTTCTCTATATATTTTCACTATAACAATGGGTCTTTCCCTAACAGAAATCTACCAGGCGCTGAAAGAATAAACGTGTTCTCTATCTCATCATCCTGAGATCGAAAACTGGTATGATTTGAAGGGCTTAATTTGCAGGCTCCAATTATTTCACTTTATAACCTATTACCGTCTTTCCTCCAACAAGTTATCACTTCCTGTCAAAAAGAAATGAAACTTTAAAGACCTCTTGGGCATTTATTAGGATTTTGGTGATTTCAGAGTTAAATGTTTAGTAAACATGTTTCACCAGTCTCCCCTCTTTAAACAGCTCTGGCGTATGAAAAGCAAATATGTATTTGACTTTTTCTTTTTTAACTGAACTGGGAAACTGACACCCCTCTGAGTAATATCAACAGGAGCAAACAGTTCTCATAGTTACCTTGCATCCTAGGCTTTATTTCAGTAGCAGAAATATATCAGTAGCCGCTATGTGGGTGCCCCAAGCCTCTTGTAATAAGAGTTCTGTCACCAGAGGAAAGGTTAATATATTCCTCCATAATGTCGCAGACAGGTGCACAGCAGTTGTTCTTAATTCTGACTGGCTGTTGTCGGCTTGAGGGAGGCGGAGCTTTTAAGACACAGCAATGACCTAGCCCCACCCACAGAGATGCTGATGTAATTGGTTTGGTGTGGGACCCCGGAAGGGGCATTGTATTAAAATTCTCTCAGTGAATCTTGTGGGCAGCTAAGATTGAAAAACATTGGTATAGCGCAGGGTTTCTCAAACTTGAATGTGGAGAGAGAGAGAGAGAGAGAGAGAGAGAGAGAGAGAGAGAGAGAGAGAGAATCACCTGCAGAGTCTGTTAAAATGTGGATTCTGACTTAAAAGACACTCTGCATGTCTAAGCAGCTCCCATGGACATTCCATGCTGGGGCTGCTGAGGGCCAAGCTTGGAGTAATAAGGACGTGGTGGAATTGGCATTATCTTTAAACCTGGACAAACTTGAGTCTGATGATCAGTTTGCTGATCGATTTAGGCATGTTTTGGAGAGGCACTGACCTTTAACCCTGTCTTATAAAGTGGGGATAAAACTTCTTACATTTCCAGAGTGAATGAAGAGAATGTGTTGTAAAAGGCAGGCAACAAAGGGCCTGGTACTCAGTAGCTGAACAAATGCTGCTTCCACTCACTTCCCTCCTCACCACCATCCCAAGGACCTCCAACCTTCAAAAGGCAAAGTGAAATAAAGGCGCTGTTGTCTGGAGCCCGGTTGCTATAGGAACATTATTCTTTAGAGAAAAGGGATGGACGGTGTTAGTAATTGCAATGGCTTAGTGGCCATCAACCCACATGTCTGGAAAACAAAAATGCCTTGGGATCATGGCTTGAAGGAGAAATCTCTGCAGTTTTGAAATATAAAATCTACGTTAGAGCTAGCCTCCTCTTTGACCTCACTGGTCTTCCCGCCTAGAATGCCCTCGTTCCTCTCCCTTACGAGTGAGAACCCCTAAATCTGTAGCTCCAGATCAAAGTTGTCCTTTACAGGTAGAGAGAGGTTGCTAGGTAGGTATGTTAAAGGGTGTTGAATGTATGGCCTATAGTGGGCCAGTCAGGGAGACATTCAGATGCATCTGTGACAACGCTTGTGGCCAGACTTTTAACACCAGCTGGCATGAGACCGGACCGTTGTTACAGACAATGGGAACGACGGAAAGATTTGGTAACACTGGATAAATGTAGTGTTTTGGAAACATTAGTCTGCTTATGTGGGGGCTGGATCAGAAGAAAGAAAATGGGAAAAGGGACTATCACTCATTTAGCAGTACGGACTGACTGCTGGTTGCATGTGGGACACTGCTTGATGAGGGAGATGCACAGTAAACACGACACGTATCCTTCCTGCCTGCGTGGAACTTCCATCCACCAAGACAGAGAACCGCTAGCAGTTACTTAAAATTATAACATGTGTCTGAAGGAAAAAGTCAGAGCACACCAAGAGGAAACCACAGAGGACCTCATCAAGCAGGTCTGTCCTCAGAAACGACTATCAAGTGACTCTCAAGCTGGGAACGGGGTGTGATCTGAGCTCCCTGAAGATGGGGCAGGGTGGGGGTGGGGGAGATGTGGGAGGCACGTTCTTTACATCTCAGCTCTATCGCCTATGAAGGGAGAGCTTGTGGGCAGGTTTATGAAATGAGGTGCTTGCATGTGCTTTTCAAGGATTGCCGGGGTGCACAGGAGACTGCCTGGCCAGCAGCATAGTGCTGGTCATGCCGTGAAGCTCCCGTCTTTTGGTTTCCACCCCACGCACTAAACACCTGCTACGCCTCTGCCGCAGACACTGTACCTGCTCACTGAGCGTGCGTGTGGTCCTCGTCTTCCAGCCCCTTGCAGAGGGCAGGTTCTAGGTGTCAGCACAGTGACTTGGGTCCCATCTGTGGGGTGCACGTGGCCACGTGTTGAGATGTTGGAGACTCCACCTGGGCCCCTGCTTTTCTGCGTGAGGTGTAGCATCACTCTGTCCCCAGACTTCATTGCACATGTAGCTTGAGCAGTAAGTGAACCTTGTTTAAAGATGTCATCCTAAAGGGCTAGGTTCCTTAGCTTGGCAGAACCCACCCCATCCTCACTGAACAGGGTGCCCACCACCAAGAATATTTCATGCCCCCTTATTTCAAGCAAGGTAAGTGAGGAGACTATTTATACAAAGGTAAGGCAATAAATCACGTAAGGAAATGGGATTTTAAGCCCAGTTTAAAGATGCTAACAGCAAGGCCTGAGCAAATAACCCTGCTTGCTCTTGCTGTTTGTGCAATAAGCTCAGAGCCAACACAGCAAACTTTGGGAAGGGAAACATCGTGTGTTGTTCAGAACAAGCAGCTTCACGTTCTGTGATGCTTTAGGTCTTGGCTAAGGTCCTTTTCAGTCTTTTGCTAAAGTGACTTGCAGCCTCACCTACACCTAGATGCCTCCTCCCCCCACCCCCCATACACCCTAACATGTAACCACGGACTTGATTCCTTCCTTAGCTGTGGACTCTTAGATGCTGGCTGAGCCCCATGTCACCACATGGAATGTTCTAGCTCCCTGTCTTCAGCCTTCTCTTCCAGAGGAAGCTTTCTGCTTCTCTTCTCTTTGGCTTCTGAACTTGCCGTGGACGCACCTCAGGACCGCAGAACAGGTGTAGGCTGGTTGCAGCTCACCAGGAGAGAGCATGGCTGCCCTCCCGGGGAAAATATGACCATACGTTTATAGTGCCGGGGTCTGTCTCTGCGTTCTCTGTCTCCGTCTCCCATCCCGGCCTTCCTCCCTTTCCCCACACCTGCCTCTCTCCCTCCTCCATTCCCATCGGTGTGTTAGTGCCATTTCTGGTGGATACAGACATATTTTTGTCAGGTATGAGAATTCTTCTTCCTTTACTTGATGCTAAAATCTGCAAGCTGGATTTCTATCAAACTCCTTTCTGTGTCTCCTGAGCACCGTGAAACCAGTTTCAATGTAAACGTATGCTCGAATGGTGATGCTTTGAAGAGCTTCTGACAGTGTTTGTACGCCTATCCTTTTCTTACTCTATAAACACTGAGCATTTTCTAAGTATCTTCTCCAACAAGAAAGGCAGATACATGCCAAAAAGAAAAGAAAAGAGAAGCCACTGTCTCTTGACTTGAATATAAATGATTTAACTTTTTCTCTTGGCATGCTTGTATTTTTTTTGTATTGAAATGTTACCTTGCAGCCAGGTTGTAACAGAAAGTAGAGCTGGGTGATAGAGAACTGGTTGGATCCTGATTTTGGCTTGGCTACCAAGTGAAATGATGTCACCCATTTGCTCACTTGCTCTTTTATTCAGCGCTGACTGATTGAACACGTGGTAGTGGTATATGTTAGATACAGATCTAAGTGTCAGGGATGCAGCAGTAAAGACAACATCCGTTTCCAGGAGCTGCAGTTCCCCAGCAGAGACAAACTATAAGCCCATAGTTCTCAGGCTTGAGTAAGACTCTGCGGGTGGTGGTCAAGACACAGACTGCAGGACTCCGCCCCTAGAGATGCGGATTCTTTAGGTCTGGGATGGGGCCCAAGAATTTGCATTTCTATCAAGTTCCCTGGTTCCGGGACTGCACTTTGTGAACAACTGATATAAACAAATACAAGGGTATGCGTGCATAATACTGTGACAAGTGTCAGGAGGGAAAATCGTGTAAGGAGAGGAGAATGAGGCAGTATATGCGTGCTGCTCTTGGTCTGGGGAGTCAGAAAAGACCTCGCGTGTGGCAGACACCTGAGAGAAGGGAGAGAGGAAAGCTGGGGCTCTCTCAGAAGGGCCTTGCAAGACCCGTGACAGGCGGTACCCTGTCCGGAGGCCGCCATCCCAGGCTCTGTGCCTGTGTTGTAGGATGTCACGGCCTGTAGCCTGATGGATGGTTGGGTGTTTTGTGTTTCAGTACTTCGCATTGGGAATAGCACGCCTTTCATACTTGAATCCCCCAAATCCCAGGACTAAGAAGTTGATAAATGAACCAGGCACTATTTGAATCACTTCACAACAAGTAACTCATTTAATCCTCATAAAAGCCACACAGGTATGATCTGTTATCATTCTCACTTTACAGCTGAAGGAACCGGGACACAGAGAGGTTTAGTAATTTGCTTAGGATCACAGAGACGGGGTGCCAGAAGCAGGATTTGACATCACCTCTCATAAAGATTGGATGGATGGATGGATGGATGGATGGATGGATGGATGGATGGAATGTTGAAACTGAGCCAAGGAAAGTTATCAACTGGCTTTTATATTTTAAGAGAACGTTTATAAACCAAGTAGAACTGAAAGGAAGATGTGTGCCCAGTGGAGGAGGAAGGATGCCATTGGTGGAGTCCAGGTGAGGGAAGGTGTGGGGGAGCCCCGTCTAGGAGGACTAGGATCGGTAGGTGGCAGGGGCTTGCCTGGGCGGGCCCAGGCTCCCTGTGCGTGGAAGCGGGGCACACCCGCGAAAGCTAGAGGGCAGGAGAAAAACACATTCAACAAACCCATTCCTCTCAGGGGATCCTGACAAGTGTGTTTTACTCTAATTAATCCATTCAGGAAGTCGGGCCAGGAGGAACGTGATTATTTAATTGTTTTGTTCAAAGAGTCTGAAGCAGGCTATTAGTCTGGGGTCATGACTCCCAGGTTCACCGCAGGTTATTACCTAGGAGGGTTTTGGAACAAGAGTGGCTGATTGATTCTTTCCCGCTGTTCCCCTCATTAATTTACAAAGATTCATTGTGTTGGTGCTAATTTGCAGAGTCTGGATGAAATGTAAAACAGATCCAGACTGATAAGAAGTGTTTTGTATCTGCTATTCTATCTTGTTCCTTCCCCCACCGTTTTCCCTTCTAAAGATTTTCAGGTACACAAATTTCCAGTCTGATTATAGTGAACTCCTTTTCCACATGACAAATATTGTCTCTAATAATTAAGCAGAGAGCAGGAAGTAGATGGTTGGTATTTCAATTCCAATCCAGCAAAAACTTGGCTCTCCTATTACTCTGTGACCTAAGAAAAGGCATCTAACCTTTGTAGCTCAGATTCCTTTTCTTCGAAAACCTGGAGATAAAATGCACATTAGAATACCTTCCTCCCCTTTGGCCATTAGCATTCTTAAATAGCTCCCCTGGCCTGCAATACAAGGGTCAGTCTTGATATTCCATAACCCTTTGATGATTTGGCCCCAACATCCTTCCTGTTCTCATAGCCGGCCACTCCCAAGCAAATATTTTCTATTCAGTTGTAGCAAATGATGTTCTGTGTTTTCAGTGTTTCTGGAAAGGGGTCCCAACTCTTCCAGACTTGCCAAATTCTTTTTCTTCCTTTACTTTGTCACATTTGTGAAGCTTTTTGGGTTGTGATAGGCAAATTACTCAACAATTTATGTGTGTCCTTGGTTCCTCCATTAACGCTTGCCACATTTTATTGTAATTATTTGCCCAAATGCATATTTTGTCATTGTTTGTGTGAGTGTGCATGTCAGTGTGGGGGTGTATCCGTGTGTGCGTGTGTATCCTTCATTTCTTGAAGGCATGGAATAGATCACATCTTAAGCAGTTCTGTATGCCAAATTGCCAACAAATCGACTGGCAATAACATACATTGATTGAATGAATAAATGAAAGAATATTTGGCCTGCATGAAGGATCAGGAGGATCAAATTACATATTAAATACTAAATGCCCTTTACACACCCTGAACTATAAAATAGTGTGCTGATGCAAAGAATTGTTTCCTTATTGAAATGCTCAAAAAATGTTTTCTAACTCCATCCTGATTGTGACGTTTGAAATAGTTTCTCATTGTCAGAAGTTGTCATTTATTGACTCCTTCACTTACTTATGTCACCAACAAACATGCCTGTCAACCTCGTTCTAAGTAGTGGAGCTAGAGGGAAAAGTAAGAAAAAAGTGGTCCCAGGCCTGGCGGTTGCTTCTCGCAGGGCGTGGGCTGAGCACTATGTCACTTCAGTGCCTTTCCTGAGCAGGAAGGACCCTTGGTCACGTCCTCATCACGTGGATCCTGTATTCAGGATGATACTTTGGCCCTTGGTTGGCTGGATCTTACAGCCAAACATGTTCTTCCCTTGTATAGCAGTGATGGATCCAGACAATTCTTTCACAAGGTCCCCCAGGGTTAAGGTGACCAGACGTCCCGCTTTTGGCGGGACAGTCCCGATTTTTAACAATTTGTCCCGCATCCCGCGGCATTTAAAAAAAGTCCCGATTTTTGGAAAGAATGCACGACAAGCTAGGGAACGGCGGGAGAGAGATCAAATTTTTAATAAAGAATCCCCTCCCCCTGGTCAATGGTGTCCCGCTTTACCCATGTTAAAATCTGGTCACCTTACCCAGGGTGGACAGCAGCCTGCAGTCAAGCCTTTACCTTTCAACCCCAATACGGTGTCAAAATGGAGTCAAGGTACTTGACTGGACGTATCTAAACTTCCTTTGACAAATCATTATATTACGGTGATATGGGCAGCCTGAAAGCATTATTTCTTCTGGCATCTCATTTCCAATCTCGTTTCTTATCTAAGAGTGATGCTTTGCTTCTATGATCACCAGTAACAGCTATGCATTTCTTCACTCAGAATTGTCCGATTCAACAACTTGCTAGCCTTAACTACTCCTGGTGGCCTCTGGCTGTGACACACTGGTTTCTGATGATCATTTTCAGGAAAAGTGGCCAGGCTTTCCCTGCCTGGGTCTGGCCCCCTACATAGAGGGGTTAGCTAAGAAGGAGGTGGGTCAAATCTGTTACTTTTTATAGAGGCGGAGTGAAAATAATTTCCTGTGAAAGCTGAGGACATTCTTTCATTAGTTTTGCTTCCTGCTCTGGGTCTTATACGTGGGGTGATTTTTTTTTCTCCCTTTTGGAACTTGCATGGGCCGATTTCCTGTGCCTGAGGCTGCTGAGAGATAGAGTTTTATGAGTTCGGCCCACCTACCAAGCAGTGAGCCTGGGGAAAGTGATGGATGACCAGAAGAGGGCCGCCTAAGCCTCCCTGAGCGCTGTGGACACCAGTTCAAAGGAGAAGGCTCAGAGAGGTATTCCGGGGAGCAGCCAACCATAGAACTTTAGGTTCAAGAAGACTCCGTGTGGGCGGAATATATTCCTACTTTCTGCCCCTTAGATTTCAATGCTAATCTTGCAAAAATTGTTCTTTTGTTCCCCAGTTGTTCTATATTTGCTGAGAACCAGCTGTGTGCTGCACAATCTGTCCTAAGTGTTGGATGGGTCAGGCAATTGCCAGAAACATGAGTCAGATAGACTTAAACAGACATATATTGGCTCATGGAACTAAAGAGTTAGTGTTGTTTAGCTTCAGGAGAGGCTGGATCCAGGTGTTCAATATCTTTAGGAATCTGTCTCTTTCTCTGTACATCATTAATGAATTTTTGTGTTAGCTGTAGTTGCATTCAGACACTTCCTACTCAGTAACCAGATGGCTGCAGAAAACTGCAGGCTTACTTTTCTCTCAGTTTCAACTTTATTGGAAAAAGTTTTCTTTCTTTTTCCAGAAAAGGGTCTAGACTTGTTTCTCATGGATCTTGTGTTCCACCCTGAATGATTCGATATGACTTTGTTAGACCAGGCCTAACTCCGCTGCCCATCCCTTAGGGGAGAAGGGATTATATCAGCTCCACCTTAATCACTTGGCCTGAGAATGGGAGAATAAAAGATAACCAAATTTAATACCAGAAGAAAGAGGGAATAGTACTGGCCAAGAAGCAATATCCATTTTAATAAATGAAGAAATAGATTAAAGGATAGTAATTAATTTGCCCACATTTATAGAGCTGATATGAATTTTTTTAATGACCCTCAAACCCAAGTTTTGCAGCACTGAGACTTGTTCTCTTTCTACTGTTCTGATGTTCATATTCTTGCATCACTCAGGCGTTCCATATACATCTCAGCTGTGTCAACAGCAGCCTTCCACAGTGACACTCTCCCCTCTGCCCCCTGGGGATGCTGATCTTCTGATGTTCAAGCTTTTTGGTAATTTCTTCAACTTCAGTGTGGGTTGAAGCCAGTGACTTCTTTCTAATGAATAGAATATGGCAAAAGCAATAGGCTATCAGTTCTGTGATTTGGTTACAAAAATATGTTACATCTATTTTGCTAGCAGGTTTTCATTCTCTTTCTATCTTTGATGAAACAAGCTGTTATGTTGGACAGACCAATATGGCCAGGAACCGAGGGTCACTTCCAGCTAACACCCAATAAGGAGCAGAGGCCGTCTGTAAGCACTGGTGGGGACCTGAATGCTTATAAAACTTTCTAGCGATCTGTGAGGAGCACATCCTTGACGAGTTCCCAAGGAAACCAAGGAACTGTGTGATGATTAATTTTCTGTCAACTTGACTGGGCCACATTATTCCAGGTATGTCTGTGAGCATGGATTCCGGTGAGATTAACACTTGAATTGGTAGACTTGAGAAAAACAGAACGCTCTCCTTCATATGGGTGGACGACATCCAATCAGTTGAAGGAATGAATAGAACCAAAAAGCTGACCCTTCCTGAGTTACAGAGCATATTTTACTCCCTGATTAACTTCAGGCTGGGACATCTGCTTTTTTCCTGCCTTCAGACTCAGACTGAGACATTGGCACGTCCTAGGTTTAAAGTCTGTTAACCTTCAGATAGGAAACATACCATCAGCTTTCCTGGGTCTCATGCTTTTCAACTCAGACTTGAACTAAGCTATTGGCTCTCATGAGCCTCCAGTTTTCTGACTTGCCCTGCAGATCTTGGAACTTGCCTGCATTCATAATTGCACAAGCCAATTCGTTATAATAAAGTTTTTTATATAAAAATGTGTGTGTGTCTTATGGGTTTGGATTCTCTGGAGAACCTTGGATAATAGGCTTGTGAAATTCCAGGTTGGACTGTTATCATCACTTTCAATACTCTGACATTATCCATCCACCCATGACACATAGGAGTGGGTAGGACTGATTCCATTTGATCCTCCAGCTTGACCTGACGTCCGGGCAGCTGAGCAAGCTTGAGGAGAATGAGGACTGTCTGAAGGTGATGAGAATGGAAGACGCCATGAGGCACATCCATACGCGTGCTCATCTGGATACTTAAACCATTCCAGTGAAGAATTCACCTGTAGCCCATCCTTCCCCTTTGAGAAAGGACTGTGAATGTTGTAAAATGCAAAGCCCTGGATGAGTTTATTTGACATAAATTATTGTTTGTATAACATTCGCATTTATTTTTCTTAATGATGAAAGAGGAGGGTAAACTCATAATTCATAATTTAGAGTACGCGTGGCTATAATCTCCTCCAGCAGAAACATGGCAGAGTGGATGCAGGGGCAGGGAAAATGGGGAGGAGGCTGGGAACTGCACCTGAATCCTTAGGTGGGATGTCCTTTCACATATTGAGGTCAGCTTTTTCTACTTAATATACTTCTGGAAGTATCAAACCAGTGATAAGTTCCATTCCATTTTTCATGTCACAACTATTTGGCCAGAAAAGAAAAAAAGAAAAGATCTAATCACAGAGCAGCAAAAGTCAAATTCATAAATAATGATGTCTTAAAAGGTGAGTTATTTCTATTCCACACAAATGGCACATCTCTGAATTATTCATATTTGAGTTGATCTTATCTGAATTTTTAATTTTTATTTTTTTCCGAGCGAGAGGAAAAACATGTGTTGTCTTAAACACCTGCCTTGCTTTAAAAGGCAGTTGATTTCCTCTGGGAATATGTGGCATGTGCATGTGGTGTTACTATGTTTCAGAAGACAGACTCAAATAATATGTCAATTGATTCCCCCTACTTATCCTACTAATGGTCATTAGGCATGCTGTATAAACAAATTTGTACTTCTCACATGAAATGACTGGAACAAAGGTATCAGAAATTCAGATTGCAACTCTGAGATGATAAACCTAAGGGAAAAAAAGAAACCATTGAAAATTCTTCAACTCCATAACTATAATTACTGGTTTAAATTCTACTTTTAAATTCATAGACTCAGCAGCTTTTGTTGATGTTGGAGGGGGAAGGGAGCACAAATGTTTCAACCACTAAAGCAACTTGCATTCTCGTCATTCCAGAGTACCTCAAGTTAGCGGAACAGACAGACTAAGGGAAACGAAAACCATGTGGAAACCTGGAGAAAGGCGGTGAGGTGAGAGGTTGTGGAAGTGAGCAAACTGCTAGCGGTGGTTGGAATTAGGGACAGATTAGCTGAAAATGTGAATCTTGTTGTCTTAGAGAAAAGGCCCCGAAACTAAATAAGTGAAGATAGGAGATGTTCGCTGCATTTTAGTATTTACTAGCCTTGTGGAGTGGGCCTCAGTTTCCTCATGTGTTAATAACAGATACATAAATGGAAGACTTTCCATTTCTGCCATGCCCACCTTACTAGATGAGTGTCAAATAAAGTCGTGACTAGTAATGGGTTTTGTAAACTTTAACTTGATGTCAAACATTAAAAGGAAAACAAGCCAGGCTGACTGGTAGAGTGTCTCAGGTATGATGACCTGCAACAGGCTTGAGAGCAGGAAGAAGCTAGACACAAGGGAAGGATGTATGAAGATCACTCAGCAAGGATGCTCAAAGTTCTTCAGGGACCAGGGCTATAAAGTAACATCGTGAAACCAGCCATCAGTCTTCCCATTTTATAGATGCAAAAAATGGAGGCACAGAAGTGAATTTATTTGCCCACAGTACTGAGACCTGTGAACGACTGAGCTATAATTTGAACGCGATAGCCCAGCCCTAGAGTAGAGTTCCTCTCCATTTTACACCGCCTCTCAAATAGAAAAGTGTATTTTTAAAATGCATACTGTATTCCTGGGGGTTGACAACTATCATTTCATATTTTTGACCTTTTTTTTTTTTTTTTAATTCTGACTTCTCTCTGTGCCTGAAGTGGGCAGAAATTAAGAACCCAGTGCTTCTGGAGTTGCTGATATCTTGTGGAGATAGTATTCTTCCTAAAAAGGAAGGAAGGAAGGAAAAGGAGAAAGAGAGACAGAGAGAGAGAGAGAGGAGAGAGAGAGAGAGAGAGAGAGAGAGAGAGAGATCGAGACCATGGCTAGAAAGTTTGCTGAGATCTTTTCTTAACACTGGGATCTAATTCTCTTGGTCCACTTTACATCACTCTGGAGATAACATTTCTCTCTGACCACATGTGAATTTCACCGTAATACCAAATATTCTAATGAGAGTGTAGCTCACAGACATTCACTTGTACAGAAAATAGGCAGCAATCAGCAAATGCCAAGTGCTGTAGTCAGAGGTCTCTGGCACTGACCCCCATGGAGCTTTCATCTGCTAGAAGCATGTCACTCATCATGGCATTTTGCGGGGAACCACAACTAAAGGGCCAAGGCACATTCCCATAAAATGGTTATCAGATGCAAGTCTGCAGTTTCTCAAAGAGCACCCTGTGGTTTCAAATTAGCTGCTCACCACAGAGCTGAAGACAGTTCCAGGGGCCTCTGTCACCAGTTCTCCCCAGAAAAAGGAAATTAGTCAAACATAACTGCGGAGATAAGTAACCTACTCCCTGTGATCAACAGCTACATCGGCTTACCAGAAGCGCCGCACTGAAAAAGAAAATAACGCAATGCAACAACATCTTACACAAGTGTCCTAGACGAGTATAAGCACAATCTTTAGCTCCTAGTGACATCTGAGATTTAAAAAAAAAAATAAAATTTCATAGAACTGGAACAGGCTTAAAAGGCAAGCAGCCATGCTTTGCCTTTGTTTACAAATGAAAAAATGTAGACTCAGCAGGATGACTTAGCTTTCTGATGGTCACATTGGCTGTACAAATAAGCAGAACTTCAAACATGGTCCTCCTAACTCTTAAACCCAAGGTTTCTTCCACCGTGACTACAAGTTTGGAGGCTTGAAACTCACTTTTGCCCCTGACCACATAACCATGGGAAGGGGGGTGATTTTTTTTACATCTTAATGCCTTAGTTTCTTCATTAAATGGTGTGTGCACGTGTGCATAGGTGTGACAGGATGTGTAGTAGCTGGTGGGTAGTAGGGCTGCAGATTTAAATAGGATGCTTAGGGAGATCCTCGCTGAGGTTTTGATGTTTGAATAGGAAGGTATGGGGTCACCCACATGGATTACAAGAAGAAAATTTTAGAAAGAGAAAACAGCAAAAGGAAATGTGCTGTAAAGAGAGGAGACAGAGGACCACTTGTATGTTCTAGCAGGAGTAATATACCGAGGGGTCCGAGTGGATGAGTCTGGAAAGAGTGATAGGAAATGAGGTCAGTGAGAAGGGAGAGATGGGATGGGAACCATTGGAGGGTGTTGAGCAGAGGACTGATCAGCTCTGATTTAGAATTTGACAGAATCAGACTGCAGCAGGGCTTGTGTGGAAGGTTAGAGATGGGAAGGAGGCAATGGACAGGTTATTATTGACCTCAGCAAGAAGGAATGATAGAGTGACTGAGCATACATCTAGTAGGTTTGTGGGGGGGAAAGGAGGAGAAAAATAGAAGACTAAAAGTGTAAATTCTTTAAATAAATGTTGCTGTTAAAGGAAGGCGAGAAATGGGGCTGTAGATGGAGGTTGAAGTAGGGTCAAGAGACAATTTTGTCTTTTAAACTCGTGAAATGTGTATCAGTAAATCTCCTCTCAGATGAGATCTCTGAAGCTTTGAAAACCAAAGAAACATGGCCCATTTCATAGAGCTATGAGGCAGTCAGATCCGTACTTGACTATCTCCCCAAGCTGTTTGCCGTGCTGGGGTTGTCACATGACAATAAGTACGTGATGTTCCTGAGCCCTGGAATGTACATCGTAGTGACACAGACTGCACAAAACTGTGAGAAACAAATGACTATATGGCCTCCTTAAGGGCTAGAACTAGAATTTCTTCAAGGTCAGTGGTTTGAATGACGTTATATGAGTACTGCCACGTAGTAAGTTCTCGATGAATGTATGATGAATGAATATTAACTTAGAGGCAACGTCTATGATAGTGTTTTATAACATGGGATGTTCACTTAGGGCTGTGTGTATAACTTTCTCCCGAGCCTCTTGATAGCTAGAGAATGGAGAAAGGCAACAAGTTCCTCAAGTCACTCTTGACTAGGATCTCAGGCACTGTCACCTCGTTTCAGCACAAATGCTCAACTTGTGAACAATAACTTTGAAGAAGTCGTAAATGAGATGATGTCACTGTAGACACACTCTTCATGTGCTTAGAAAGGAAGTGTAAGGAACTGCGCTGAAACTGTGATAGAACAAGGCGTTTTCTGCTTAAAGAATTAAGTCTATCCTATAGCTCATGAATTCATGTTAGCGCGTTCTCCTAATGCAAGGAATTTTGCATTAGGCAGCTGTTCTCATGTCTTCAGCTGCAGTTCCTCAATGAACTCGACTGATACTCACATGCAACATGAACTCCCACGAGCTCCAATTTGGGGATAATTACTAGATTAGCTAATAACCGAGGTCCCTCCTCCCTGCTTCTATTACCCATTGAATAACTAATCTGACTGTTAAATCCATTTTTTATTCCAAACAGAAGAACACATTCCAGCAATTAGTGAAGATTTTACAGTTCTTGAACTGTTTAGAAGAGCATGTTTCTGTTTTACATATTACATGAAAAGTCACTAAGTAGAGCATGCTTTATTAATTGCAGCTGCTTTTATGTGTGCCAATTTTTTTTGACCACATGCATTAACTTAAAATGCAGTAGCTCAAAGGACAAACTTTTTATTAAAAATTTAATATTACAGCCAAAGCTGAATAACTAAAGAAAATTGTTCTAAAATTTGGTATATTTTTGAAGAAAAGATTTAACTTCAGCAATTGTTTAATAGCATTTTTACAAATATTTCCACAATGTATCATCATCAGTCATTTAACAATACCTTTGAAAATGTTTCTTTGTTATAAGCATAATGCAAACATATCATTCATTCCATTAGTTACACATTTTTATACCAGTATTGAGATATGATTTTCATACAACAAAATTTACTTATTGTAAGTGAACAACAGTTTCCTGAGTTTTAGTAAATTAATACAATTGTGCAGCCACCACCCAAATCCAGTTTTAGAATATTTCCAGCAACCTTTAGCAGTAAATCTTCACTCTCACCCTCAGCCCCAGGCAGAAGTACTTTCTGTCTCTATAGATCTGCCTATTCTAGAAATTTTATATAGTGTGTTCATACAATATATAGTTCTCTGTGTCTAGATTCTTTTGTTTAGTATGATGTCTTTGAAGTTCATCTATATTGTAGCATGCATTGGTACCTTGTTCCTTTTTTTTGTCAAAGAGTATTCCATCGCATGGGTATGTATTATTATTATTTTTTTAAGATTTATTTATTGTTTTTGACAGAGAGAGAGAGAAAGAGAGATACAGTCAGAGACAGAAAGAAGGGGGAGGGCCCAGAACAGTCTCCATAGTTGCACATCATTGGTTTTTCCACATAGTTTCATTCCACAGATGGGCGGGGCTGCACAGGGCAGGAACTGGGCCGGGGTCTTGCCCGGGTGAGAACTGAACTGGGGGCACTCCCCAGGGGTATGTATTTTTAAAATCCGTTTACCAGATGATGGACATTTGAATTGTT
>PVKE010011438.1:0-40280 GCA_004027555.1 Craseonycteris thonglongyai | reverse complement strand
TTTCTTTTATGTTTTTTTAAATGATTTTATTATACGTGTGTTTTTTATTTACTTTGTATTACATTTTGTATATATGTTTCTTTGTGTGTATATAATTTGTACAATAAATTTATTATTTTAAAATTATTTTTGTTTATTATTTTTTATTCTTGTTCAATAATAAATATCCTTAGAAATAGCTGGTGCCCGCCACCCTACCAATATTTTAGAATGCGCCCTAGGTTATAAAAAGGTTGGGAACCCCTGTCATAGTGGTTCACACCCTCCTGCTCTTTTATTTTCTTCCAAATGCCAGGTTTTTCTTGCTTTAGAGCTTTCACCTCTTTTGGTTTTTCTGTGGTTTTTTTTCTCCTATTTTTATCCATAGAAGTAACCAGAGACTTCCTGAAGTGATAGCATTTTCTACAATATCCAAGTTTTTGGCACAATGGCCTCCATCTTAGCAGAGTTTAAGGGGAGAACAGGGGCAGTCAAAAAGGCAAGTAGTGTCCTTGAATACCACTAATATCAATGCCATAAATATTCATAAGTCATAGAAGTCATACTGTCGTCCTGAGTCCAAGATCTGGCTTCTCTACTGACTGGCCAAGATTTCCTGGGTCATTCGCTTGCTCTGCCCCACACCCCTACAGCATTGTCTTCGCTAAAATTAGAATAAAGGTTATACCCACCCTCCAGAGTTGTTAAAAGGATTTCACAAAGCAATGAATATGAAGGGGCTGTAAACACCAAAAAGGATTTATAATTTGGCATTGTTTTTATTATTATTATTTGATATTGCTCTTGTCCACAAAACTAGAGTTCAAGTATATAATCTCTCAGTGAATATAAGTCTTCATCTTGATAAATATGCTTCATTCTAGTTTGTTGCAGTTGATTAGCTTAGTTGCAGTCCTGTGTGCAACAAGGAAAAATTATGCCAGGTGTAAAGACAGTTCCTAGGTGCAATGTTGTCATAGATCTGGACTCTGTCACACTAGGCAGCTTAATAACGGCTGTCATTTGGTAATACAGTTAGAATGTGTTAGATATGTTTTCTTTTTATAAAAATTTCCTCATACCTGATAGACAAAAAACATAAAATAAAATAAAATTGTACCTCAAGAAAAAGAATAAAGGAAGGAGGGAAGAAAAAAACCTAATATTCAAGGGCCTACCATGTGCCAGACACTTAGGACAAGAATCAATTCCAGCACAGCTTTCACAGCCTAAGGACCAGGGTCAGAGGTGTGGCAGAACCTTCCCAAGGTCAAGGCAAGGTTACAGAAAGTGTGGCCTATTTTAAATTTTTTACATTTAACAAGTCAATGCCTTTAAAAGGAAAAACAATCCAATGCAGTATCATTTTACCAGGCATAAGACAATTACTTTTGAAATATCAATTCAAAGTGTACCCCAGGACATGTGGTCTGACAATGGGTCACACATATAAAGGTGTGTAGTGAATAACTTCTACTTTCAGTGCTGCCTGCCCTGGTAACTGTAGGTATCACCTCACAGAGAGATAGTGTCAAAGGCCTGGTTTGTGAATGTGAGGCTTTGAACCAGCAGTGCTGACTGGGGTGCCTCCCCCTGCGATGAGCCTGGTTCAAAGCAGGGTGTTTGGACCTTTTGATGCAGCCATTTGATGTCAAACTACTTTGTCAGACTGTAAAAGTATCATATTTTCAGAAACATAAAAAAATGATTCCTACCAGTGTTGAATTCTGGTCTTATGGAGCTTAAGTCTTATATCTGAAAGAGAAAAAAAAAAATGGTATAAAAATAGGTATTTATTTAGAATGAGAAAAAACACACAGCAAATTACAAATTTTAAAAAGTTGCAAAAGCACAAACATCAAAAACCCAGAAAAATTGCAATTTTTATTAACTGCCTATCAGGCCTCTAAAGAACTTTTTCCTATAATTTTTGACTATCTACTTCTGATCATCCCTTTCTATGCCAATGATTTTATAATATCAGTCCTTAGAACAGAAAGATAATTTTATCTTTCTTTTAGCATCATTGATCAAAATTCATTTTTAAGTATTGATAGTTTACAAAAGTTTCTAACTTCTACACCAGCTAAAAAGCTCCTCATGGATATGATGGCAAACAACATAAATATACCCCTCTGACCTAACTGGAAATGGATTCCCAATCTACATTTCTGTAGCCTGTTCTCCAAAAGACTTGTGGCCACCCAATGACACTGAACATGAGTAAAAATGTAAAACGAGGAGGTGAGAGTGGAAAGAGAAAGCAGTCTTTCCTACCTGAAGTGAAAATATGTTATTTTTATACATTTTATAAAAGCAAATAACTCTAATATTACTAGGGCCCTCCTAGGCCTCTTAAAGGGGCCAATGTAAGTGAGGGGCCTTGAAGTTTGTGCTTTAAGATTTTGTAATGTGGGAAGCCGGGATGGCTCAGTGGGTTAAGCGCTCACTTTGCAGCCCCGAGGACCGAGGGTCGAATCCCAGCCCCGGCCCATGCGGACCCATATGCTGAACTGGGGAGTGCCCCCAGTTCAGTTCTCACCAGGGTGAGACCCTGGCCCAGTTCCTGCCCTGTGCAGCCCCGCCCACCTGTGGAATGAAACTATGTGTAAAAACTGATGATGTGCAACTATGCAGACTGTTCTGGGCCCTCCTTATTCTCTCTGTCTCTGTATCTCTCTCTCTCTCTCTCTCTCTCTCTCTCTCTCTCTCTCTCTCTCTCTCTCTTTCTGTCTTTCAAAAACAATAAAAATAAATAAATCTTAAAAAAAAAAAGATTTTGTAATGAATCTGCCTTGGTCTCTTATTTTCACTTTATCTCTAACCTTAAACTTGATCACCGAGAATTTTCATCTTTTAAAGTATTATTTATGTATTTGAATACAGAATATGTAATTCTACATGAATAAGCTTTAGTTTTAAAATCAGAAAAACAGCACAGATTTTCAAAGTCTATTGGAATCAATCAAGTTAGACTCTATGAATAGTCATCTAGTCCCCCAAACTCTATTTTGAAGGAGCTTAATAATTAGTAAAGTGCCTATATATAATGGACTACTGAGAAAACTATGAGAAATCTGAGTGTTTTCTGTGAAATCTGGAGATGAGATCCTGTTGTGTCACAGACAGCCTCTACCTATTCTCATCTCCACCTTACCTAGTGGATAATATACAGCTATTCATAGGATTGATTATAGAGTCAAGACAACTTAAAGGTGTTAGGTCTAGAGATTTTCAAATGAAATGGCAGAACAAATACCTCAAGTAAATGAACACATCGGTTTATTGATTAAAAGCAATGAGAATGACAATTGTCATTTGAGACACAAATTCAAGATATTGAGATACAGATGATGCAAGTAAATTCTCTGAAAATGAGCAGCGTCCTGAATTAGAACAATGGATTGCCCTTTCTGTAACTGGCAAGTGTGGTAAGACTAGGACTCCCTTTTTTCATGTAGTCTGCCAGCCACTTGGGACCATATTTCCATATCATCCTTTTTCCAACTTTGACACTAACTCATTCCTAGTTTCATCCCATCCCTAACCCCTACCCAAGGGAATAGGCTGTGGATGGGGTAAATTCAAAGGTGAGGTCAATCTGTTTTATGTATTATTCATAATTAAAATAGATATGCTTTTAGGGTTTGTTCTTTAGATTATATCAAAATATTTCTAACTCAATACCAATGAATCAAATGGCTACATTCAAACATCAAGAACCCCAGTGAATTAAATCAAATCATAGAGGATTATATATATTTTTAGGTCAAATTCTTAAGGAATAAATTTATCTCCATATTGCACAATATTTCTGGGTAGAACATCAAAACACATAGCTATGACTCTCCCTTATCATTCCTTAGAGCTTATTTTATGGATGTGTCTCAACAGCTATTTTTAATAGAACTGCATTCTAAGGGGCTTAAAAAGCATACTCTCTTCTTCCATTCCAATGTCTTTTTATAAAATAAAGCAGTCTACAGTAACTATCCCATGCTGGGGTGACAAAAATGACCCTATAGGGAAGAGGAGCCTAAAAATATCAGGTCAGAGAAAGCTAAATCCATGATTATACCATAGTGGATGGATCGGCATTCACATATCTTACATATCTTCATTTCAGGGTCCCTTTGCTAACTCGGCATAGTAAAATTTGGTGAAATGGGTTCACAGATATTCCATTGTCATCTGTATCCTTAATATGACCTTTATTGCACTGACTATCTCCCAGACTAGGCATTCATTCATTCATTCATTCATCTACCCATTCATCCATCAAAGAATGATGACCCTTTACAAGTATGTGCTAGGAAATTAAAATACTGCATCGAGTGAAACAAGCATGGCTGTTATCTTCACGGAGTTAACAGGTAAGCAGAAAAGACAGACAGTAAACAAAATATTACTCAAAGAATTGATTAGCCCTACAGAAGACTATCCCCTGTGGCCAGGACTCTGTGAGTTGGAGAGGAGAAAATATGGTTGCCAAGATTTCTAAACCCATACTCTTTCACCAGGACTCCAAGGTAAGGCTGCTTCTACTCTAGACCCAAAATTATAAGGAAGGGGACCCACAGCTAACCTGGTAGTCTTGGATTACTGAGCCCACCCCAGGAATCAAAAACCCACTCTGTATTGTTGGTCAGGGAGACATGTTATCAGAGTGGTGATGGGTAAGTTTACTGATCCATCAAAGACAAATGGGCTGAACCCCATATCCACATCTTTATAGATCATAATGACCTAGGGGCTTGTTCTCAGAGCAAGTAGAAAACCAGTGTAATATAATAAGAGAATGTGACCAGATTTCTTTAAATCACCCTGGCTACAATGTGAATAATGGTACAGATGGGAACAAAAATAGAGGCAAAGAGAACAATTAGAGCTTATTTCAAGCAAGAGATGATGATGTCTTGTTTAGGGTGGTGGCTTTGATGATGGAAAACAGTAGATAAAGTCAAGAGCTACTTAGTAAGTAAAATGTCAACAGGTGGCAGATTATGAAAAGGGAGAGGTCAAGATAACTCATAGATTTCCAACCTGAGCACCTAGCCCAGTGATTCTTAACCTAGCTGCTCATTAAACTCTCCCACAGGCCCTCCTCTCCAAAATTCTAATTTAATTGGTTAAGCAGGGGGCCCAGGCTCAGGTATGTTTTTAATGCCTCTCAGATGTTTCAAATGTGAAGCCAGGTTAGAGAATCTCTGCATTAGGTGAACAAGAGTTCCCAAGGGAGAAAACACCTGCTAGGCAGAAAATGTGAAGGGAAATTAAATTAGTTTCTATTTTATGTGGGTTTTGTCAGAGGAGCCCAAGTGCTATATCAAGTTTAAAGTCGGACATATGCACACATGTCTGACTGATAAAGAAAAGATCAAAATAGAGACAGGTGAAAGTGATTGACATTTATATGGTAATAGAAGCCATGACACAAAGTGCAATTACCTAGGAAGAGAGCATAGTGAGAAAATAAGAGGGCCCTGAGAAAACCCTTCATCAAAGATAGAGGATGATGAGTCAGCAAAGGAGACTATGGAGTGCCGGTAAGTTAGAAGGAAACCAGGAAAATGGGGTGTTGCCAAAGTCAACACAAGAGAATGTTTCAAGAAGAGAGTGTGTAAGTGGGTTGAAAGCTGTGTTTAATTTTGTCAGGGCCTGGAACTCCACCCTCCTTCTAACAGTCTAACCTCTGGGTTGATTTGGGGCTCTCCCCTTGGTAAGTCTCTACTTCACCAAGATAGTGATTAGTGAGGAATTGTTATTTAAAGGTCAAATTGCAGGAGATCAGAAAACCTTGTTTTTTAGAATTTAGAAAATAATTACAATATCCATTTGGTTATTAAACAAAAAAGATAACATTCTCTGTGCACATGCAGTCATGACTTCTAGCACTTAGACATATATTGTGTTTGCCTATTTGTGGGTTTGAACTTGGCAAGTATTGCATCTCTTTTAGGGTTTGGCAACATTCTTTCTGTTGCCAAGCCTACCCAGTGCAAAACAAACAGAATGACCTTTTAGAACTTGCCTGCTCTTTTGGCCCCTGCTGTAATGCATACAACATTTAATTTATTTACATGTGTGTCTCCTCCTGGTTTCTCTGAGAGCGGGTAATAGTCTGATATGAGCTTGTATCCCTAGCACCTATCACAGTGCCTAGAACTTGGTATGTACTGAATAAATGTTTGCTGAATGAATAAAAACTTGCATGATTTTTCTGTGAGTTCATGAACAGTCAATCTGGAAATTCCACCTCTAAGTATTCTTTCATCATAGACTATAAAATACTATTTAAATAAAGGATGTGGCCATGAACACTTTATCTATGTTTAAGTTTTAGGTCAATTATTTTTAGAGTTAGTAAAATTTCATTCCAATACAAATTATTTAATCCCTTGATGCCTTGGGTTTTCTGTCTATAAAATAAGAACAGCAATGCTGATTTCCCTTAGAGCTGCCATGAGGTGGTCAAACTCAGCAGTTTATTTGCCCATGAAAGGTATTCCTTGAGTTTGAGGAAAAATTGATAATGATTTCTGTCTTGTTCCCTAAGTACATGTTGGTTCAGATACTATGATGAAGCAAGAGGCAAGTTCTCCAGGTCTGTTCATAAGTGCTCCTCGAAGTTGCTGATGGCCAACACTTGTGACCAGTGAAGGCTCCCCATGGTTGACACTGGGTTAATCATGTCATTCTTTGACACAGGAGTGATTTTTCTAGAGAAGTTCAGTCCAAAAGGGGCTGCACACTGAGCAAAGAAAGTATTGGTGGCCTTAGGACAGACCTAGGTCAGCAGCAGCAAATGCAGTCAAAACTGCCTTTAAGGTCACATCAGACTTGGATTAGATTATTCAGGGCTAATCTCCCCTCTAGTTCAAGTCTGCTGTTGATTTATTTAAGGGTCTCTTGGTAAATATGTTACCAGAGGGAAACAGGATCTAGGCTCGTGTTGACTGCACCATTCAGCCAATAGACTGGCACAGGAGTTGGGTCATAGAATAAGTGTTTATTACAAGGGCACCTGTTACCTGAGATGGCAGAGGTTGGGTGGAAGAAAGGAGAGGAGCCTTTATTTCAGAGATACATACAATATGTGAAGAGAAGTAACCCTGCTGCTACCCCCAGACCTGCCTAGATTGCACCCAGAGCCCTTCTCCCTTTTAACAAATACCATCCTTTGAAGAAGATTGGAAGCCGCAGAATGATCTTCCAAGCAGATCTCAAAGGCAGCAGAAAGCAAAGTCCAAAAAGGCCCAAGCAGAAAGGAGAGGGCCATCTCTGCCCTTCCTCTACTCACCGTCCTCTGGGAAGCAATGGCAGATGGCACTTAGTCCTTCAGGTGGATCTCAAACTCCCACAGAAACAGAAAAGCCATCTCTGGTGTTCCAGCCCAGCAATCCCAGTGTTGAGCCCCCTCATGGCCGCTGTCTGCTTATCTTCTTTGGCTATGCCCCCAGGGCCAGGCTTGGTCCACTGCTGTTCTTGGTTGGCCTAGCTGCCTGTTCCTGAAGACTGCAAACACCGCCAGGTTCCAAACATTCCTGCTCAAAAGCTCCCATCCAAAAAGCCCTCCTGTAGTTATGTCTTCGCCAGTAATTGACAGGAGGGTCTCTCTTCCCCTGTCAATCATTGCCCATTACCACTAACTACCTGAATCTGCCAACCTGCACTGTTTTGGTTCTTTTGAGTTTCAGTTCATTAGTGTTAATTCTATCTATCTGTAGCAGCTCCCCATGGTAGCTCCCCTTAGCTTTCGTTGTAACAGAGGGGAGATCAGGGAGGTGCCTGCCCCCTTATTTATAGCTATTCTGGGCAGCCTCCTCCTTTAGCGGCCCTTCCCTTCTTCATCCTGCTACAAAAACATCTATCAGAGAAGTAAGAGATTCCTTTAACTAAAGGCAATCTTTCTAAATGCAAGTTACCATATTTTTTCATGTATAAGATCCTTCCATGTATAAGATGACCCTGACTTTTCTAACCCAACAATAAGAAATCAATACACAGGTTACTCCTGTGTATAAAACGACCCCCAATTTTTGGTCTAATAATTTTAGAAAAAAGTATCATCTTATATGTGGGAAAATATGGTAAAGAATAAAATGCATTTTCACTTATTATAGGTCCACTTGACACATAGCACCCCCATTGATTGAGTGCTGATTATATGCCAGACTTCTGAAGTGCTTTACAGTGTTATATGTTCACACGGATATTTAATGGTCTCCACCTTACACATGCAGAGAGTGAGGCTCAGAGACACTGTACAATCTGCCCAGTGTCACACTCTTCACAGCAGGCAGAGAGACCAGACGAAACTCCAATCTCTCTGAGCCCCAGCTCAGGTTCTTTCCTACCATTCAGTATTACTTCATAGACACTCATCTTCTTTCTGTAGGTCTCTAGTATGCTTTTATCTTAAAGCTAAATTTCATCCTTAATTGGCTGAATATTTGCAATTCCACCTCAAAGGACATACATATGGATTTCCTTATTACTTAAGATCTTTTTGAAGCAATAACAAAAAACAAAATGAAATGAAAGCAAGTATAATATTTAGCTATCTGGCCTTGGTGAGTAATTTTGTTAAATTTTAATGGAAACCTAGACTTTAATTTTTCTTCATTTTTTTTTTATTATTGTGCTTGTTTCAGTATATGAGTAACATTCACATCTGTGATCACCTTTCCTCCTTTTAAGAAAGACTTACTAAGTCTATTTAATAATTGTTGTTAGGAAAACTGGACAGATTCACCAAAAAAAAAAACAAAGAAAGAAAGAAAGAAAGGAAGGAAGGAAGGAAGGAAGGAAGGAAGGAAAAAAGAAAGAGAAAGAAAGATAGAAAGAGACTAGACCACCTTCTTGTACCACACACAAGAATAAATTCAGACTGGATTAATGACTTAAATGTAAGACCTGAAACCATAAAACTCCCAGAAGAAAACATAGGCAGTAAATTCTCTGACATTGCTCTTAGTAATATTTTTTTCTGACATGTCACCTTGAGCAAGGGAAACAAAAGATAAAATAAACAAATGGGACTATATCAAACTAAAAACTTTTTGCACAGCAAAGGAAACCATAAACAAAACTAAAAGACAACCTACTGAATGGGAAAAGATATTCATCAACAATATATTCAATAAGGGGTTAATATCTAGAACAGAACTACCTTATGACCTAGAAATTCCACTTCTGGGTATTTATCTAAAGAAATCCAAAACACTATTTCAAAAAGATATATGCACCTCTATGTTCACTGCAGTATTATTTACAATAGCCAGGATATGGAAATAACCAAAGTGCCTAAGTGCCCATCAATAAATGATTGGATAAAGAAATGGTGGTACATATATATGTTGATATATTACTGTGCCATAAAGAAAGAACAAACTCCTACCATTTGAACCAACATGGATAGACCTGGAAGGTATTATGCTAAGTGACGTCAGACAGAGAGTGATAAATACCATATGATCTCACTTATATGTGGAATCTAAAACAACAGAATAAGCAAACAAACAAAGTCTAACTATTTTACTTCAATCACTTTGCAACTTCTTTTTTCAATTTCTCCAATATTATGCACATCATCTCACCAGATTGATCAATGGTTTCACCCTTTGATCTTAAAGTGAAAGCTGCTGCATTGACTATTTCAGGAGGTACTTCACTCCTGAGCAGATGACGGCCGCCCCTGCTCCCGGGAACAGCAAACAAGTGTGGGTTTCGTGTGCTTTTAACATTACTCCCAGCAGGATTGTTGCAGAATCTTATATTTTCATATACAAAGAACTAACGTCTTCATGGGAGCAAGATAAAGATTAATAATGGTCATGTTGTGATCCCTGGGGAAAGACAGTTCCATTTTCTCCAAGAAGTACCAGGCAGACCGTACCACCAACATAAGAACACAGGCTAATGTGATTTTTCTTTCAGGTGTCAACTCCAAATGATTGCTAGTAGCCACCTGAAATGCTGCATAAAGCAAGATTCCGAGGCTGTGCCTGGGCTTAGGGGCAAGAATGTTGTAATCCATTTGTAATATCTTCCATGGGCAGCGGGGAGCTGGGGCAAGGGTGCACACGTGCCAGGATTTGCATCCTGAGAGAGGACAATGGCCCAATTAACACCTTAAAGAAACACTGAGTTCCAAATAAGTGGTACATCCCTTTTACAATGACAAGGGCGCCATTTCACAAATTAACCCAAAGAAATCATATGCATGGCATCCCATTTTTTTTCTTTTTTTAAGTGAAGTGCAAAGAGATGGAGAGAAGGTCATATTGTCCAGGGAGGGAACAACACAGACCATGTTCCTGTGATGTCTCCTCATATGCAGGGACAAAGGGAAGAACCCCAGATCAGGCAAAACTTACCCAGCTACAATCTTATAGGGCAGCATAATTGATGTGTTGGTGGCAAATCTAAGTTAGTACATTCCAGCAGAGAAATACAGAGGGACCATGCTGGCAGGGCTGACATTTGGCAGATGAGCCGATCATACCAGCAAAATAGGTGTCCAAGTGTCATGGATACATGTGTGGAAGCTTATCTTCTGATGTCACTGAGCAATAGTCCCAGTGGGACTTGGATACTGTAAAATGCTTGTTATTGGTGTGGACAGCTCTTCCTAATACACTGTGTCTATCTGATAAGTTATATTATACTTCTCTGCCTTGAAACATTCATTGCAGAGTGGAGGAAACCAGGCAGGTGTTACATTATAGCTCCAAGTGGTGACTTATCACAGAGACACAAATGAGGTGCAATCAGAGGCTGTGAGGTCTGGGGAAGGCTACTCAGAGGAGACATCAGAACCAGCTTACTGGGTATAAACCATGAAGAGGTCATTCTGGTCAAAGACGGAAGGATAAGTAGAGGCATGGGAGCGACAGCATAATCAGCCACCTGCAACTAGTTCAAGGTCCCTAGAGCACCGAGTGAGAGGAGGGAGCAGGTGAAAGGTCCAGATCATGATGGGTTTAAAATTCACTGAAGGTTTTTAAGCAGAGATGAGGCATGAATATCTTGGTTGTTTGATGTTTGTTGGCAGCATTGTAAAGACTGGATTGGGAGAGACAGAGAGGTAGAGACAGAGATACGGAGAGAGACAAGAGAGAGACAGAGAGAGATAAATGCTGGTTAAGAAATAACTGTAATTGTCCAGGGAAATAATGATGAATACAGGCAGATTCAAGAAATTCTAGGAATTAAAATCATCAGGACTTAAAGACAGGTGGGTGAGGAAAAAGGTCAAGAGAGGAAGAAAAGGGGAAGCCAGGATGGCTCAGTGGGATAAGCGCTCGCCTTGTAGCCCCAGGGTCCGAGTATTGAATCCCACACCTGACCTGTGCAGACCCATATGCTGAACTAAGGTATGGCCCCAGTTCGGTTATCGCCAGGGCAAGCTTTCTAAGTGGGAAGCCCCTGGTTCAGCCCCCAAGTTTGTGGGGGCATGCCTCCCATGCAGGAGGCCTCCGGCCCAGGTCTTGCCCTGCACAGCTTCCTGCCTACCTGTGTGGAATGAAACTAAGCCCCAAACTGATAACATACAACAATGGAGACTGCTCTGGGCCCTCCCCTTCTCTGTGTCTCTCTCTGTCTCTCAGTATATATCAAAAACAATAAAAATAATCTTTAAAAAAAGAAGAAAGAGAAAGAAAGAAGGTTCCAGGTGACTGCACAGTTTCTGGCTTGGGGAGTTAGCAGGCCATCAGTGAGCTGAAGAAGACAGGAGAAGCAGTGGGTTTTGGTTTCTCTGGACGCCTCCTCCAAACCAGGAGCTAGATCAATAGTGAGAGCAAGAGCTTTAAAGTCAGAGATTAGAATTCCAGTCCACTGCCTTCTCTCACATTCAAGAGTCACATGACGTTGAACAAGTTAGTAGGCCTTTCTGAGCCTCTGTTCCCTAATGGCAAAACTGAGATCATAATAGCATGCAGCTCATGAGGCTGAGTATCATATATATATATATATATATGATACTTAGTACAGCTCCTGGTACATAATAAGAATTCAATAATGCTAGCTATTCTTGAATCAGTAAATACATTGCTTTTTCCTTTTTACAAAGTAGGCAATAGGATAAAAATGCTTTTCATTCCCTTGATTACATATAATTCACTTGGGTTTTTTTTTAAGATTTATTTTATTGTTTTGAGAGAAGAGAGAAAGAGACAGAAAGACAGACAGAGGGGGGAGGGCCCACAGAGTCTCCATAGTCGGACATCATTTGTTGTGACATAATTTCATTCCACACAGGTGTACGTGGGGCCACAGGGGGTGGAACCCAACTGGGGGCCTCCCCTATGGGAGGAAGGAACATTTGCTGCCATTCTAGTGGCTACCAGTCTCCCTGCAGTTCAGCATGTGGGTTTGCACAGGCTGGAACCAAGTTTGATCCCCAGACCTTGTAGTTATAAGGCAAGCACTCAACTTGTTGAGCTATCCCAGCATCCCTCACATGCTATTTTTATTTCACTAGCTTGAACCAAATTTCTATTAGGACATTTAAGATATAACACATAAAAGCTGCCCCTGAATTGGCCACAAATTTGAGGACTTACCATTGGCTTCTTGACCAGTAAGTCTATATAGCTTCCAGGAAACATAACTCCTGGGAGCCCACACCAAATAGAGGATTAGGCTGTACCCCTCGGATTGTGCTGGGATCAGTCCTGATCCAATCAGTACCATGACTTCACATTTCCCTTCAGACTGCTCTTCTAAGTGGTCCCTAACCATCGCAAGCAATGCACAAAATTGTTAAGCCTGTGCGGCATTGGTGGTATAGTGGTGAGCATAGCTGCCTTCCAAAATCGTTAAGCCTACAAAGATAGAGCATGGTATCCATGGTGTCCGATACAGGACTTGCCACATAGCAGGTAGTAAGTTTTGGTTGGATACACATGTACATTCCCTGTCACCACTGCAATTCTTAACCTCAAGAAGCAACACTTGCACCACACTGAACCCTAAACCCTCTTCCTTCTACCCAAGCATGTCCCCTACACAGAAATATTTTTAGCACCAATTGTTCTTTATAGACCATTCAAAGCATGCTAATGAGATGTTTCATCTGACAGTCATAAAGGGAAGATTATAAACTAAATGGGGATTAAGAGACCAATGTAGATATGGATAAACTCTCTCAAGTATACATTGATAAACTAAAATGTTTTTTACAATGAAGCAATTCAGTATATTGACCAAACTTTTCTCTCTGAATGTGAACATGTATACCCAGACAACTCAAGACAGTATGAATTAGTAGAACTTATGGGTGCTTGTGTTTTTCATACCCATTGGAAAGAACCTAATTTAAGGATCTGTGATTTAATGAGCCTTTCAAAGTTGAAAACATATCCCACTGAGATTTAAAACAGAAAATAGATTTAAAATAGAAGAAAAATAAAATAAAACAAAGCAGTTTTGTGTTTCATGGACACAGAAAGGTGCTAGAATTATTTACTGCTTTCTGGACTTTGCATTACGACCAAATTGATATTTTCCAGGTTTTTCATTAACTTAAAATGTTCTGAGGTAAACACATCATTTGCCATGATTAAATCCAAGGTGTTTCCACAGCTTCCTTCTGAGCAGCTAAAAATTAGGCCAAGAGGTAAGAGTTCTGGTTGACCCCTTGGTGAATGTTAAGTTAGAGAAAATGCACAGATTTCACCTAGCAAAGAGACTGAGATTCTAACGGCCACAGCAAGCAGAATCACATGGTAAAAAAATCTTCTAGCCCAGAACTCTCTCACCTCCAAAACCAGAATTCATTCCACTTTGTCTTAAAAATTTCCAAATTGTAAAAGAACTTAGAGTTGACCTGCCCACCTTCACACCTATTGCATCAGCTCTCCGTGTAAGGTTCTGCAAGGACAGAAGCTTCTACCACCTTTGGATAGTTCTAGGCAGATCCAAGTTAATAGATAAATGCATACAGCTCTCAGAATTTACTCAAATTTCAAATTTCCTTCCCAATTTGACTTAAACTGATTATATCAGTTTATGTTAATAGCTAGTATTTTAAAATAGATGGAAGATTAAGGATGATATAAAAAGCCAAATCAGTATAACCATTTTTTCTCCCTGCCTACATTGTACTCCTCAGTCTTAGAGACAGGGACATCTCTAGGATGGCATTCCACTGGTACACAGAGCCCGTGTGATGGACAGAGAATGTCACAAAGCTGGCCCTCATTTGCCACCAATGTTAGAGGCCAGGCTGGGCACCCAGCAGAGCTTTGATTAGATTGTCAGGGGAGATCGTGAAGAAAACTGAACGGGGCAACCCAGAACAATTTTTAAAAATCCTTTCTCTGGATCCTTAGATGTTCACATCTTGACCCTTCCAAGACTGAGTCACAAGCAGAGGTATTCATTTATCTTATAACATATAACCACATCTGCTACTCCTTACATTCAGCAAAGATGAGGCTAGACCTTCACGATGCTTGTACTGAATGGGACATTGCTCTGACATTCCAAAACATTACTGTGTAGTGACTGGTTAAAGTCACTAGCATTATCTGATTCATACATACAGATACAACTTCTTATCATTTTAATTAATAAGAAAATAACATTAATACACAATGCAATAGAAGTAGGGAGACATTTCAGAGAAAATGAGTGTTTTTAGATCATTTCATTTTCTAATGTATCTCACAGGAACATTCACTGTACAAATGAGCAATTCTAAGTGGTAAATAGTCCTCAAAATTGAGTTGAAATTACCTTCCTTAGGATTTTCCATGTCTGTCCCTAATTCTATTCTTTGGAACAAATCATGATACCCTTCATATAGAGATATTTTTCTAAGACAGTTTGAATTCTTTGCTTGGCAACTGAAGCTGCTCTTTTAAAAGTAAAACTTGAAATTTTAAATTAAATTGTTTGGCAAACCATCAATCAATTAATCAAAAATCTTGAGTACTTACCGAATTCCAGGTACTGCACTCAAAGTTGGAAATAACTAGCAGTAATTAATCAACTTATTCCTGAGGGATTGTTTTCCACTGATTTTGTTGTTCTTAGTTTGCAATGCTGCCTCTGAAGAGAAAATTAATGAAAAACTAAATATTAATAATTCACCAAAATAATGTAACATGTGCTAGTTATAAATGTACCTAGAGGAAGAGTGGGTTGAAGTATAAGGCAGGAAGTGATAATATTCTTTTGGCTCATAGCAACCCTACGTGCTTTATAGTTATTATTTCATTTCATTCTTATCACAATTCTATTAGGTGGGTTTTCCGCTCAATTTCCCCAAAAAGAAATTGAGGTTTTTAAGAGGCTATTTAAATTGCCCAAAATGATATACTCACTATGGTAGAGCCAGAGTCCACACCCAAATTGAATTCCAAAGTGTGTGATAATCATTACAAAGAAATCAGTACAAGAGCATTAGCTCTTATCTTAGGATTTGACACTGTATATAGAGGGCTAACACTCTGCCCCTTTCTGTTATTTGTTTTATATATAGACCAACCAAAGAACATAATTATTTTTTAACTTTAGACCATTAAGTCATTGAAATACAATATAATTATGTATAATTTGCAATGCCATAAATCTTTTTGTTGGGTATTTCCAAATTGATGTTACCAAACTCTTATAGAATGACAATTACTAATGAAAAATTTAAGAGCACATGCCATAGCAGAGAACTATGGGAAAAGAAAAATCATTTGGTCACCTATCGTTCAAGATATTTTAAAGCTATCACACTCAATGAGTGTGGGGGGAAGAGGAAAAGTAGATCTGGGGTGGAGGGGAAGCAAGTTTTCTCTGCATGTCCCATTACTGATGTCAGAATTCTCTCACAGTAAAATTGCTGCTCAGAGAATCCTGGTGAGGTGCTTATCTGGGTAGTTAAATTTAGCTCTGACCAGGATTCTGCTTGACCTTGCTATTCCTTAAGTAACTGGCCACCTCTCAGCAGGAGATGGCTTAAGTCATGTCACTCTGTCACTCATTTTTCTATCATATCCATTTCTGTCACAATCTAAAAACAACCACAGGGCTGCTATTCCAGACCCTCCTCACATATTTCAGTGATGGGGACAGACTCAGCCAGCTTGTAGGGAAGGCACTTGAATTTTCACATAAAAGAATGGATGACAGAGAAATATGGTTTTCCTCAGTGTGCCATGCCATCTGTGACATTTGCCATACAGAACTATACATTCCTCTTGGAGGACAAGGTTGCTCACCATTGTTCTGACTCCAAAATTATTTCTGAAGTGGGTTTCTGCAATTAACCTCATTTATTGACTTTACACTTGGGAGGTGTGAAGAAAAGCTCAACGGTGCTCTTGACTGGATCCTCTATAGCTAACAAATAGCCAAGAGCTTGTGTATGTGTGGTTCCAACTTCCCTACAATAGTAGAAAACATGAATGGGTCCTTTGTGTTAAAATCTCTTTTAAAGTCTCTAAAAGTTCAATATGAAATTAAAGGAAAAGAGTTCAACTTAAAGTGCTTTGCATCTGACCAGGCAGCAGCACATCTGTCTCATTTTATCTTGGCACTTAGAGGTCACATCATGAAGTGGCATGAGCAAAACCAAAACGGATCACATATGAGTGTTAAATATGAGGCACAGCCCTGTCTCTCTGCAAGGCCTGTCCTGGAGTGATCCTGAAAGCAGGCTATGAAATAGTATCACCCAGCTTCACTGAGCTCTAGGCCACGTGCCAGCACACCTCACCCACCCACACCCCCCACACCCCACCACCACCAATAATTGTTGTTCTAGGAGCCTTTGTGTAGAAACAGCCATGCTCGGGGGCTGGGCATTCTTACTTTCCTGACTCAGTCTTAACTTGCTACCACAAAAGTCCCAGTTCCTTTCTTGCCCACAAAACAGCTGTATCAGCTGGACGTAGTGCAAAGGAAACGGTATTTAGTGCCAGCTGGTAACAAGGAATGCTTCGGTGTGTGCTAGGGATGGAAGGGGAAGTCAAGGTATTGATTCCCTTAAATCTTTATACATTTCTGCTGTTACTCAAGCATAAAAAGAGAATGTGGCATACAGTCAAAAAAGTTAGTAATAACCTGATTTACAAATAATTTTCATATATTATGCATTAATCAGCATGCTTTTAGTTATAACAGAAACCAACTCAAACTAAATAAAGTAAATAATAATAATAATAATTGATTATGTGAACACCGGGATTTCTCATTGCATCAGGGCAGGAATGCAGCAGAACCTCAAGAATGAGGAAGTGGAATGCACTGGTACAGAAAAAATCCAAAATCCTGTCTTTCTTTTTATCTTTATTATATTCCCATTAGGTGAATAGGTGCAGAACTGCTTTCTAGCTCGTTCAACTGCATGGTGTGTGGGGGGGAGGGGGGGGGAAGAATGTCACCAACAAAATTTTTTGAGTTTGCCTCTTATCTATTCAAAAGGCCGAATGAAACTGAATTTGTTTTAGTCTTAATTTTAAAGGCTTACAGAGCCTCTTTGGTCAGGTGCCTGGGCATCCTTTGTCAATCACCTGGGCAGGGAGGTCAGGTCATAGTGCTCAAATATGGCTGGCAGGAGCTCAGCCATTGTAATCATGCAGTGGGGAAACAGGGAGTTACCCCAAAAGTAAAAGTCCACAGCCAGTAACCCAATGGCTACTAATACATATATTATTTACTTGATGGTCTGCCCTACCTGTTGAAGTTATTATTATTATTATTATCATTACTATTATTATTATTCTCATTTTACAGGTGAGGAAAATAAATTTTAGAGAGATTATATAGGTAGTAAACATAAAACTGAAATTGAAATCAAGGTCTTTTCATCCCTTCATTGACGCTTATGAGATGAATAGCCTTAATTTAAGAGAAACGTAAAAGAAAATAAAAGTTACACAGGCACCCATCCTCTACCTTCAGAAGATTTTAAATTTATATTTTAAAGATTTATTTTATTGTTTGAGAGGTGAGAGAGAGAAGAGGGGAGGGCCCAGAGCAGTCTCCATATTTTTACATCATTAGTTGTGACATGGTTTCATTCCACACAGGTGGATGTGGGGTCATGTGGAACAGAAAAGGGAACCTCACGCATGGGAGGCAAGAACCTTCACCCCATCCTGGTGGTTGCCAGTTGCACCACAGTTGAGCACATGGGTTTGCACAGGCTGGAGTGAGATTCAATCCCTGGACCTCGTGGTTGCAAGGCAAGTGCTCAACCTATTGAGCTACCCTGGCATCCCCCAAGGATTTTAAATTTAACTGGAGATATAAGACAAGACTCTCATGGAAATAGTTTAGTAGCGCTTCAAAATTAACATATAGCATACAAAGCAACATGTAAATATTTCAAACTATTGAAAATAAACCTTGGATTCAAATTGGAAGAAACTTGAGAAGGAGCATGGGGAGGACACTTCAGACATGAAAATAAAAGAAGTGATACACGACCAGCAGTAAGTCCCACATTAATACTGAAAACCGGACTCACTCATCACCCTACTATTTGCAGGAAGGCAAGATTTATATTTTCAAAGAAACAGAGGCAAAGGAAAGTAAACTCAAGAACCCTAGCTTTTCAGACTGCCAAGCATCCATCGAGTCTACCCTCCAACCTACCATTCTCCTTCTCAAGCTAGCCAATGTCTTAGAACTATTCTTTTTTCTGAGGCAGTTACCACATAAAAGTAATGTTTTACTCTCTAGTTCAATAGGATTGAAGTAGAAATCCTCAGGTCATCTTCTGAATAGGGTTTATTTTCACATTGCTGCTCTTAAAACTAGAATTACTTCTATTCAGAATTAGTTCTTCACAAATGTTCCTGATCCATTTCCAATGTCATCTTTTATAGCCAGACTTCAGAAATGACAGCCAGACCTGAACAAGATAAAGTGCCCAGTTGTGACAGAACAGAGCTGAATGATCAGCAGTTGCTCTGTTGTCTCATCTCACATCATGGTCCTATAGTCTCAGCCAAAGCCCTTGAGATGGGAAGTCATGGACTCTATCCAGCTCTAGACTCAGATTTTCCACAAGCTCATCTAGTGATTGGAGGGATTCTTTAACCTTCTGAGGCTTTCAACTTCTTTACTCAGTTATCAACAAATATCTTCTGAGTTCCACCTGTGTGCCAAGCCCTGTTAAAAAGAAAAAAAATTGGGGAAGCCGGGATGACTCAGCGGGGTAAGTGCTCGCTTTGCAGCCCCAGGGACCAGGGATTGAATCCTGGCCCATGTGGCCCCATATGCTGAACCTGGGTGTGCCCCCAGTTCAGTCCTTGCTGGGGCCTATGTGGGAGGCTCCTGGCCCAGTTCCTGCCCTGCTCAGCCCTGTGCCCACCTGTGGAGTGAAACTATCTGAAAAACTAATGCTGTCAACTATGGAGACTGCTCTGGGCCCTCCCCCTTCTCTCTGTATATCTCTGTCTCTCTGTCAAAAAACAATAAAAAATAAATCTTAAAAAAAAAATGTATTCATATATTTCTCAGTGATCCTACCAGATGCCTGATTTAAAAAAAGAAAAAGAAAAAGAAAAAGAAAACTATTCCCCTTGCACATGGAGCTTACAATCTATTGACCGGAGACAGAAAATAAATATAAGAAGTAAATGATATAAACTATTAGAGGAGTACTATGAAAAAAAATAAAGCAAAGAAGGGGAATGAAAAGTGGAAGAGCGTGGTTATAATTCAAAATAACATGGTAAGGGTAGGCCCACTGGCAACTGAAAGAAAAGGTACCTGTACATTTGCATGCAGCCATGCAAATGCAAATGCCCAGGGGAGGGATGTTTCAGCCAGAGAGAGCACCAACACAAAGGTTCTGGAGGTGAAAACACACCTGCATGACTAAAAACAGTAGAGAGGCTACTGGAAAAAGAGGTAGAGTAAGAGAATACCGTAACAGAAAATGTGAATGGAGGGTAAAAGGGGAACAGATGGTACAGAACCTTGTAAGAACTTTGGCTTTATTTTGATTGATGTGAAGTCCACTGACAGGGTTAGAACAATGTGATATGGTATAAACCTAGATTTGAACAGGGGCACCCTGGAAGATACACCTGGATTAGACTTCATGGGGGCACAAGTAGAGACAGGAAGATGAGTTAAGAGTAGGGTGACTATACCTCCTATTTGCCCCCAATCAATTCTGGGTAATGTGTCTCAATATGATTATCAATTCCCCTTCCTTGAAGTCTTCAAAGTGTTCCAGTTCAGATGATAAATCATGTTATTACCCTAATTAACAGACCATACTCCTGGAATCATCCAGATTAGAGACAATTGTGGTCTGAGACAGGTTAATAGCAATGAAGGAAAAATGACCTGATTCCAAATATATTTTAAAGGTGGAGTTCACAATATTTTCTGACAGATTAGATGTGGACCATCAGAGAAAGAGTGAAGTAAGGATTCTGAAGATCAAGCAACTAGGTACCATTAAATAAAATAGAGGTACCATTAAACAAAATAGAACAGTTTTGCAGGAGAAGGCATCTTATTTGAGGCATGTTCATTGTGAGCTATTTATTAGATATCCATAAAGTTTTTAGTTAGGCACTGGGAATATGTCTGCAGTTCAGGAGAGATGTCTGGGCTGGAGATATAACAGGTAAGATGCAACTGAAAAACCATTAAGATTGGACAGAATCATCAAAGATGTGACTGTTGAAAGAGAAAAGGTCTAAGAACACAGGGCGAAGTAGCTGCAGTGGTAGCAAAAGAGAAAGATCCAAAAAAGAGATTGAGAAGTGGCCAGGTTGGTAGGAGGAAAACCAGGCATTTATTTATCTTTACAATGAATTTTTTACAGTATACAGGTAATTTTTTTTTTTTTTAACTATGACCAAGAGCTACATCATGGTCAGCTACATTAAAAGGTAGACTGAAAGAGGCACACAGAAAGAACAAACTTCAGTTTCCCCATCCCTACTTCAACCAGAGCTGATCTGTTTTCTTGCTCCAAAGAATACACTATTACATGAGATTTCATTTATTTAAAAAGTGGCAGGAGTAGGAGGAGGGAGATTCCCAGCACTTAAAAAAATGAAAACCATTACTCTGGATAGTCTTTAAGGTCTATGGTCCCTTCTGGCTCTAAAATTTATTTGATTCTACCCAATCTAACAAAAACAGAATTTTTCTAGTGTCTAAATCTAAGTACCACAGTCATCTGATAAAGATGGCTCATCTGAATCATTACTCTTCTCTGAGATCACAGGAATTAAGTCATTTGAAAATAGGAAGAGAAAAATAACAACTGGCTTTGAAGAGAGGGAAGTCAGTTGAGTTTTAAATGTGAATCCAGGAAATGTTTTATTAAACAGCTAAGGCATTTGCCGGCTTAGACTAGAGAATAAGCCGGCTCTAAATCCCACTAACCTCATGAGTATTGCATTTATCTAAGAAAGCCACAGAAGCACATTCCAAGAAAGTTTCTTGCTGTTCTACACTGAGAGAGCAAAAGCAACACAGACTTTTACTCACAAGTATTATTAATCATAATAAATAATAATCACTGCTTATCAAGCATTAAACGTGTGCCAGGAACTGGGTTAAGGTCATTATAAGCATTCATTCACATAACCCTCACAACAATCTCAAGGTAAGTATTCGCAGGTAGTCAATGCAGATTTGTTGAAAGAATATCATGACTAAGGCTGAAGCCCAAGGTTATCTAGTTGGGTAAGTTGTCAATTCACTTCCAGGGCTGTCTGACTCCAATGCCAGTATTCTTAGTCACTGTACTTTAATTCATTCACTGGATCTTAATAATGGATGGAGTAGGTGCCGTGGTGTAACCCACTCAGCTCCCACTTTGTTCCCCTGGCTACCAGGAGCGTAGACTACAGATGGCTCACAGCTGAATGTGTCCTTGCATAGTCAGTCCCCTCTGCCAAAAGGATCTGCCAAAAGCTACTTCCCCTCCGCAGGGAAGTCTCTCTAAACAGTAACTGATAGATGGCAAGTACACAACAGCCCAGCCCCTTTTGTCAGTTCAGGACCCTTCTGAAGGACCATTCACTTCCAGAGTTCTCAAATCAGCTTCTCACCCTGCCCAGTTTAGCTTTCCTAATCGCCTCCTGAGACCACTCCCATTAAAATTCCTGCACCCAAATAAATCTGTCTCAGTGTATAGACACTGTATCTGGAGAACCCAGTGAAGACATTGACATCAACAGAACTCTGCTTTGGCCACAAATTCTATTTAGTTCATAACCAGCAAATGTTTCCTGAGCTTCAGGAATGTATGTAATTTCTTTTCTGAGTATTGCCTATTCAAAATATTGGTGCATTTTCTATTGAGTTGTCTTGCTTTAAAATTTATAGGAGTTATTCTACATACTCTGGACATGAATGTTGTAGTAGTTAGGTGCATTGTATATCTATCCGTTCCATCTGTGGCTTGTCTTTTAACTCCATGGTGTCTTTTGTTGTGCAGAAGTCTTTACTTCTTGGACTGTCAAATGTCTGGATCGTATATGGGTCTTCCATGCTTGTACTTCATGTGTCTCATCCAGCAAAGTCTTCTCTACTAAAAATCAGAGAAATATAAATTAAAGCAACAATGAGATCTACTTTTACACAGCTCATACTGAAAATATTTAAGAAGTTGATGATCAATCACAAGGGCATGTGAGAATATAGAGAACAGGAACCCTACTCCCTGCCAGTAGGATGTAAATAGGTGCAATTCACAGAGCATTTTCACAAAATCTGATGAAGCTGAAGGTGATCACACACTAATACTGAAATTCCACTTTTAGGTATAAACTCTAAGGGAACTCTCACACTTAAGTGTGAGGAGGCACAGGATTTTGGAAGAGCAAGGGATTGGAAACAACATAAGTGTCCATTGATGGGAAGCAGGTAAATAAATTGTGGACTATTTATACAGTGGAATAAATTATAGCCATTAAATAAAATAAAGATGGATAAGTCTGTGAAAGAATATGTATAGCAAAACAACTGCAAAATTATCATTTTTATATTAAGTTTATAAACCTGAAAAGTGATAAAATATATTTTTGGGTATATAAGTATGTAGTATAAACATACATATGGTAATATAAACACTGAGTTCACAATAACAGTTTTCTCTGGGAGAAAAGGAGGCAGGGAGGAAAATGAAATTGAGTACCTAAGAGCCTCTATTATATCAGTGAAGTTTTATTTTTTAAACTAAAAGAGAAAAATCTGAAACAAATACAGCATAATGTCAGGATTTGATATAGCTGAATGGTAGGTACACTACATGCTGTTTATCTTAATGTTCCCAAATCTTGCCTGTCTGAAATATCATATAATTTTTTAAAAGTCATTAAAAGCATGAAAAGAAAAAAAATATTTACTACAGTTGAGAATTCCAGATAGGCTTCTTGGTATTATTTTAGAGAGATTTTGAAGATCACAATGATTAGATAAGAGATACGGGGGAAGCGGGAGTGGGCACCGGATATATGGTGATGGAAGGGGAGCTGATTCTGGGTGGTGAGCACATAATGCGATGCATAGGTGATGTGATGTGGACTTGTACATCCAGAAACTATCTAATTGTTACCAATCAATGTCACCCCAATAAATTTAATAATAAAAAAAGAGAGAGAGATACAGAATATATATATATATATATATATATATATATATATATATATATATATATATATAACATAAGACATAAAAGAGCTGGCAAAGGAGTTTTTACTAAATTTGCTCCGCAAATGAGATTCCTTTAAGGCTCTTGAGCAGGGCAGTGACATGAATGCTTCTGTGCTTTGGGAGGATGAGTCTGGCCCAGTGTTATGGCGTAGTTGGAATAAGGAGCAAGAGGTGCAGAGGAGTTGCAAAGGTCCTTCTAGGGAGCAGCCACAAAACCCCTAAGAGGCAGTAGCAATGGGAAGGGATGCAAACAAGAGGCTGTGCACAGTAATGTTCTACCTCCCATTAGAATTACCGTAATTAATTTTAAATCAAGTAAATGAAGGCAGAAGGGAGCAAAAAGTCAAAACTGGTTCTGAATAGAGCTGCCAGGATAATCATGAAAGCTGGTGTCGTTAGCCAAAGCAAGGGTCTCAGAGGTAAGCGCTAGTTGTGAGAGATTCTGATTTTCATTTTGGTTTTAGCTATGTTGCCTTTGAGGTGCTGACAGAACCTTCAGGAAAGGAAAATAAAATGCCAGTTGAAGGTGGGATTCTGGAGTTTGGTGAGAAGAGGAGAGAAATTTGGGAACCACTATGTATGCTTTTACGCTCCTTCCCTTTGGTCCTGCGTAGCAGGCCTGTGCCTAGTATCTCCTATTCAGGACAAGAAAGTAAATGAAGGCCTACTCCCTCTTTTCCCATCCCCAGCTCCATCCTGCATTGTGAGGGCCTGTGGTGCATGTTTGTGGACACCCCATCCCTCATGCTTAAATTCCATCCTCCCAACACACACCCCCACATACACACCAGCCACCCCCTCAGGAGTTTAGACCAGGAACAAGGACTTCATAGGCCCTGGATGAGGTATTTGGCTCCTTTGGGCAGGAATGCTCTAGTTCTGGGTACCCAGATTATGGAGGGATGAGTGGATCCTCCTTAATCCCCAAAACACTTTGCCCCATTGGTTAAAGGCAAAGCAGAGAAGGGGCTGAACAGCAGCCTCTAAAGCAGGGGGTCTAGCACAGAGATCCACATGCCCGACTGTACTGCTCCACCACCAGTGCAGTGCCAAAGTCATAGACTGTTTCTGAGCAGCATCTCATAACACGTGCGACCTCTCCATTCTTACTTGAGTCATCAGGAACATGGGGGGAAGCTCTGGTGGGAAAGGAGAGATTCCAGGTCACCAGTAACTGATAAATTATCTGTACTTTCCTATCAGCAAAGGAGAACGAATATCTGTTGATCATTCACTCAGTAACTGTCTGGACTTGCAAGGCAAAGAGACCCAGCTCCTCTCAGAGCCACTGCCAGACCCAGGCCAGTTCTCCCCAGGCAACTATGGGAAGCCCCAGCCTACCCTCAGTCAGCCACTGCCCAGACCCCGACATGAACCTACACAACCCAAGCTGGAGGTCCCAGTGCAACACAGGCTAACGTGAGTAAGAAAAGCAATGAGCGTAGTTTGTAAATTAAAAATGTGAGCTAAGTAATAATAATAACAGTACTTATTATTGGTTGAATATGCTGTTTAGACATTAGCAAGAAAAATTACACCTCAAAGGAGAACAGAAAAACATTTTCTATCCTATCGCATGTCTTCCTAAAAGAATTAAACTACTGAGCTCAAAACATATGCATAAATAAATAGATAGATAAATAAATAAATAAATAAATAAAATATACGTACTAAGCTTCTTTCCAAGAGTTATTTGGGGCCCAAAATACTAAAATTCTAATCATTCTGTGCTGATGAAATGAAATACTTTCCCCTATCATCCTTCAAGTTTGTACTGCAATAGTAAGATACAGTATCTTACATTTTGAAGCTATGAGAAACGTGTTGGGCAAAGACTCTTTAATGCAGATTAGACCACAACATAAATCAGGGCTGGTTAAGCACACAAGAAACAGAGATGGCAATACAAGTAATTTTACAATTCTGCTATACACAGTAGTAAGAAAAACAGGAAGTAGGTGTTTATTAGCAGTTCCAAATATACCAGCCAAAATACAACTCCCCGTGGAGTCTGAGTTATTCAAAATATAGCAAAGAACAGAATTCCTAAGATTATAAAAGGGTAATTAATCACAAGCAGTGTTCACAGACCAGTGATTTGGAAACTACCTTCTTATTGAAGATCTGGATCAAGAACAAACTTCAAAGCAAAATTAATTGATCTCAGACTCACTGCATCTGGTCAATAAACCCTCCCAAAAAAATGTCACTTTAAGCCTACTCAAAAATCTATCTTTTTTATTTAACAATTCTATATACAGTGCATTAAATAGGCATTTTTTACCTAACTGGGTTAGAAGATCATTGCCTCCCCACATAAGCTGTTTGCACTAAGAATGCCATTTCTTACTGATACTCTGTAAATTGCAAAGGTCAGTCAGTCATCATGTTGTTTGTTTCATAGAAACACAGGCTCACCATGAAACCAGATTCATAAACCAAGAGGACCCACTTGCTTGGACATCTAACATGAGCTCGTGGCTTTCAAAACCTGTCTTTCATCGAGTGAACTCTTTAAATATATGTCCCAATGATTTCTGAATTAGGATAAAGGGCCTGTCATTTTAGTGGTAGTGATTCAAAAATGTATTTTTAAAATATGCAAACCATAAATATACTTTAGTTTTTGCAAGAGTAATAGATGAGGTTTCAACGCACATTCTGATCTAACTTGGGGAATTAGGAACCTCTGGCAATAGTGATTACTCGTGAGAGTGACCATGTCAATTCTGTGACTCAGTTTCTCCTCTACAAACTAAGGAAGTCTGATGTTTGGCTCAGCTACCTCAAAAATTCAATGGGATGAATGTTAATGACTTAATTATTTGTGAAGCACTGTTAGGTCCTCTGATGAAAGCGACTTTGAAAGTGCAAAGAATCAATTTGTCTTGGTCCTGGAAATGGAAGAGGACCAATAGAAGAGGAAACCTATGTGCATGCTTAAATGGGATGGTCTACATACATCTTACATCAGTCTATGTGTTCTTATGAGTTTAGGCTTACTGAGAAGGGGAAGAAAGCAGAGGTCATTGAAAACAACTCTATCAAGTGAGAAATTAACAATAGGCTAAGAGACAAATTAGCTCTTGTGAGCCCATCTGAATGAAACCATCACACTTCTTCCTTGATTTTTCAAGTTCAACCTCATAAAAAGCCAAGCTACCAGATTGTTTTCAGATGGGCTTCACTGTCCTTATGAGTGTCCAATCATAATCAGCAATAGAGAGAGAGGGGGAAAAAAGATAAAGGGGAAGAGAGAAAAGGAGGGAGGGGGAGGGAAGGAGAGAAGAGCACGTTGGCATAATTATCCCTCCTCTGCTCAAGTGGTCAATAGGCAGTGTGTCAGGATAACTCTATATTCACACATACTGTTTCTTCCTCCAACAGAAATAGAAAGGTAAGCAACTTCCCATATGACTAAGTTCTGGACAATGAAATGTGACAGAAGCAAAGATTGCCATGCCTTGGCCTGGTTCTAAGACAGGCCATTCAATTCTCTCTGCTTATCCCAGCAGAGGACCCCAAAGCAACCCTAGGGGACAGCAGAGGCCCTAACAGGGTGGAGCTGGATCCCAGAATCTATGCTTGACAGACAGTCTCACAGAAGCCACCTTCTGAGCACCCAATGGACTTTGCATTGTGCAAAAAAATAAACTTTTACTGTATTAAGCCACTGAGGTGTGAGGTTTATTTGTTATAGCATCAGGTAGCCTCCCTTATCTAATACAGACTAGTAAACTCATGAAAATCAGTTCTCATTGGCCAATCAGCTCTAGGCTCTGAGGCATCTGGATAAGTTGGAAAAAAGCCTTTCTAATTCCCTCCCTTGTTTTTCTGGCAGGCCAGGCTTCCTGCTGACCAGCTCAACTGGTGGTGGCAGCCAGAGCCAGAGCCTCCTCCTGGAACTTCTGAACTAAAGAAGGTCACAGATGTTCTCTGCAGGTCACACCCTGGAAATTTGCTTCTTACTGACTGGAGTAAAATGTCCATTTTCTCTTCCTCCCAGTCTGATATTAGGCCTCATTTCTCCACCCCTCCCTTCAACTTATAACTAAATGTAGTTGGGTCACGTACTGTCACTTGTGATCATTCTCAGAGCAAGGCCTCATTGGTACCCCCATTCACCACCAGGTAGAAAGACCCACCACACAGAAGTATTTTAAAGGTGTTGCATTTATTTGGATGAATTGAGCACAGGCAGGAAGCCTGAGGAGATTGCTGGCATGCTGGAGATAATGAAAGGACCCCAGGTACTTGCTCTAAGAAGGCAGCAGAGTCCCTAAAACTGAGAGAGGTAGAGAGCACCTAACAAGTGTGCCGCCAACCATGCCATCTGTAGCATATCTGCTAAGTGAAATAAAACCATGAGTTAATAAATATGAACTGAAAAGAACTTTTTCAAAACGAATTCCTTCACATTGTTTTCCAAAACATGGTTTGTTTTCATCTAAGCTAGAGCTATAAACTAGCAGGCTTGGATTGCATCTGGCCCACAGATATGTTTGTTTGGTCCTCCCAGTATTTTAAAAATAGTGATAGCAACAGTTTTTAAGTGAGAATTAAAAAAAAAAAAAAAATGAGATTTCACATGGAAGTCTAGAGTCCTGGCTCCTCTTGAAAAATCGGAAGATTGAGCAATACTGGACCTATGTCTCCCCCATGGCAACACTAACCCGAGGCTTCCCATGCAGTGGGGTTTGCGCCGTCCTCTTGGCCCAACTTGGGCATGGCCTGCCACCCAGGCCACTCTTTTCTGTTTGCCGCCTGCCCCATGAGGCATTTGGCTTACTCCTTGGACAATATTTCTATTCATTTTATGCAACATGCTCTTTTCCATGGATTGGTATGTCCTGAGCACTGTGTGTAGATGCACTTGGAAGAACAGGGCCTGGGCAGGAAAGGATGTTCTTTTATGATTTGTGGTCTCTTCCCTTCTTTCTGCTGGGGAGGTAAAAGCAGATAATCCCCCACCACTGGTATTAAATGACTAAGGTAAATACATTCAGCATCACCAGTAAAGGGTTCTTATCAAGGAAAAGGTACTTGAACTTGTGGCCTGAACTTACCCTTCTTGCAAGACAAATGGGAGGCCCCTTCTTTGCATTCTCTGTGGCTGCAGCAATTCCTGTTACCTCGGCAGGTGTTTCTGTGGGGAGGAAACTCCCTGAAGAATAGCAAACATCTGCAGCTTGACCCAAGCCTTGGCTCTCCTGCTGTTTCCCACTCTAGAGTGCCCATTAAACAAATACTACCTGATAGAATGTCACAAGGTGGCACAGTGGATTCATGGATCAGAGTTGACCTTTCTGCTATTGATTAACACAGTTTCTGGATCTCTTTTTGGTTTGTTTTTGGTTAATACCTTATGCATTATTTTCTTTAATTTCCTTCTCTTTTATTTTTCCTTCTCTTTCTTTTTCTCCTCAGCCTCCTCCTTATTATTATTATGAAGTGATCTTCAGCTTCTGAATATAGAATTTCAGAGTGTGAGAGCTCTTACTTGTTTACATCTGATAACTGTTTCAAGGTTAAACATAGGAACTCCAGGAAGGTTGGAATCATGTCTGTCTGGCCCCTGCCTGACCCAAAGAGATTGCTAAATAAGTATCTGCTGTAGAGATAAGTGAAAAACATGAAGACCTAGTGGCATATCATTGTGAGAAGGCTACACTTCTCACCAATATTTGGGGAGGTGTGAGAGCATTTCCTTTTCACACTTTAAATCTTAAAATACAAGAACTGGGAGATGTCACCAATCCTAGGACACTCCCAGGAGGCTCAAAATTTATGATCCCCCTTCGCCCCTACCATTACCAAAATGTCAGTATGAGCTCACCTAGGATCTGTGTTATGTCTGAGCTTCAGCTCTTTCCACAAAACAGATAGAAATCACCTGGTGCAGGTGAGAACAGGACCTCCCTCCTCGCAACAACCTGGAAGTCCAAAATCCTCTTTCTGTTAACTTCATTCAAGGGGGAAAATAAGAAATTCTCAGGAGCCTGAGTCTGTGTGTGAGCATAACTTACTCCTTTGAAGGAAATAGAACAATGTTCTTTTTCTGCCCTCTCACCTCAAATTGTGTTTTTATTAAGTGTGTCCCTCCAAAGAAACATTAGACTTCTTTGCCTTTATTTCAGTGGTTTATGTAATGCCAGGCTAGAGGCAGGGAGGTGAACTAACTTGACCTCAGGCATCATGTGACAGATATTGCTTTGGTTCAATTGTTGTCTGGGAGGGATTGGGGGTTGGGCGTGACATAATAATATTAGTGAAAACAATGGCCATTTAGTTTATATAAAGTCTTTCTTCCTGTGATTTCGAAGCAAATTTCAGGCCTCATATAAATGACATCAAAGAGGAACAAGCCAAAGACTCTGCAGCTGGAGCTTGCAGGATAATTCATCCATCCAGTCAGCTAGCATTCACCACGCACCCACACCTTAGGGATGTGGTGGCCAACAGAAGTGTCACAGTCCTGGCCTGCTCAGAGCTCACTGTGCCGTGTTCTTTTGGTGATATCAACATCCGCAGTCAATAGAGTTGGGTACACATGAAAACAGCCATCTATGTTCTTCAGTCGAGCATTTCCAGTTTCCTCTTCAACAGCATTAGTCAGAGAAGTCTGGATCTCAAGTCAATAAGGGCATAATTTATTTATTTATTTATTTATTTTTGTCTTGAAAAATAATAGTTTCTTTTTAAAAAATCTTCTAGGAACAAATAGAAAATTAGTCAATTGTACTTATTAGGCTGACAAGGGCCCACCAAGAGAAGGGTTAGATATTTATGTCACCCTTTCTATCACAAGGCACAGAGCCAGGAACTGGAAGATTCATGCTCCCAACACTGAAGCCCTCTCTGACTGGAACCTTCTGGAACTGCCCTCTGCCCAGTGCAAGTTTCTTCACTTCCCTAGAACGTCTGTTCGTTTTCTTTTCCCAGCATTCTTTTCATATAGGCACCTTCCAGCCAAGTCATTAAAACAAAAAACAAACAAAAAACCTCATTTGCCATCTTTGACTGAATCGTAAGAACCATTCAATGCTAATGTTAAACACGGTGGAGCAGCAAATGTTTCAAGGGAGAAGATTGGAAAACAAGGAAGTAAGGGTTATCCATTAAGCGTGGATTCAGAAGTGGGAGGGACACGGCTACTTTGAGATGAAACTCATTTACGCAAACCAAAACAAAAATCTGCTAAATACATCTGGGAAGCAAATAAGATGTGAAAAGCAGAGAAGGACACAGTAAACAATAAAAGAGGTCTTTGTGGGTGTAAGGATGTAAAAATGTATAACTCAAAAACCCTAAGAATTTGTTATCTTTAAGTTCAAGTGATTCCTCAACAAATTTGGAAGAGATTGTCTAAAGATTTATGCCTGTGCCCCTTGGGGAACAAAAATTTTAATCCTGCTATATGAACAAATGAAATATTTGTTCAGTAGTTTCCTCCATGGATGATGTGTTGGACACTTCTCTTCCTCCCACTCCCCACCCCACCCCCCACCCTCCATGTTTCTGTTTCTTTGGAATTCTGCAGCCAAATATGAAGACTCTCAGAGAAAGACTTACCCTCTGATCTGTAAGTGGTCAGATAAAGAGATCAATTGGAAGACACTAATCACTTTTCAGGGCTTCTCCAAGTTTTTAACCCATTATAGTTGAAAAATAGGCAAAAAAAAATTTCCAGTAGCTCGTGAAATCAAACATGTTGCCTTCCTCACTCCTAAAGATTTTTTTAAACCTGGGTTACTCAAAGATAATTATTAAGAATCACAAAAACCCATCACTTCCTTAAACAACAAAAATTTGCTTTCAATCCCCTACCTTCATTATAACACAACCTATAGAAAAGGCAGGCAAGTCAAAGACATTCCAGAGTAAAAGTTGGCCCTGCACTTTTAATTATCTTCCGGTATTTCCTCTTTTCCTTAAAAGGCTTAAATAAACTCCCGTGTTTAATTTTTCTAGTCTTTCCCAAAATTATTGCTACAGCTTTTTAAAATTGGGTAACACAATTTCTGTTCCCAGTTAACTAATGTTCTCTGTGTCATCCAAATTCAACAAGGAATAAATAGTGTTGCTCTGAACAAAACCTTTTACAATGGATTGAATTTCATCTAAAAGCATGTAATTCTGCATAGCCAAAAGCAGTTTCTAATCTCTATATATAGGAACTTACAAGGCAAGGAATTCAAAGCCATTGGATTAAGTGAAAAATGTGAATGAAGAACTACAAGCCTCTGCTCAGCTGACACAAGAAAAGCTCTGTAATGTTTTCTAAGTTAATCATTGCTGTGGGTGGGAAAATTTGTGGAATATGCCTAATAAGTCTTGTAGGTCATTATTTACTGAAATGCTACACTGAATGGTTATTTCTTTTTAAATACTAATAACTTAGAAAGCCTGGCCTCATTCAGCGAGAGGGTCACCACAGAGGCATCTGATTAATGTCAAAAATGACTGCCTCTCTTTAGTAAAGGAATTTCCTAAAGGAAACATAATTCACAATGACAAATGTCGGCATTTTTAGAATTACAAACATTACCTACAACTTGAATTCAGGTTATGAACCCACTGGACAAAGTTCAGTGCTTCTTTAGGAGCTAACGGGTTTGAGTCCCAGATTTAAAAATATATATAAGTATGCATGTAAATATATAAATAAAGAACAACACACCAAAAGTTTCTGATACTTGGAATCAAGGACTGACATAAGCATCATGCTAACAGCACTGTTTCCTTACCATAACCTCAATTTGAAGTTGTGTACCAATATATTTCTGAACTGCCTTTTTCTTTCAGCTAAAATTTTATGAAAACTCTTAGTAGAAATGTCTGTTAGAGAAATGTCTGCTGTTGGCAAATAAAATGTTTTCAACCTAATTACTCATATTTTAAGCATATAAAATCAAGTTCTTAGCTGCTTTTATTTTAAGGGGCATAAAATTGTCAGTCTCCGTCTCAAAATGATAAACTTGCCATTAAAATAGTCATATGGCTGGATCTGGCTTGCTGCTTAACATTTTTTGCTTAAACAAAGATCAAAAATAAGAACATAGCCTTAAATCCACTACTTATATGTTTATAAGTAACTTATTAGTAGATCTTGAAAGAGGAAACCCTTTGAAGTTCTCCTCAAACATCTTTAGAGGTATCTGAGTGTTAAAGTATTCTATTTATGATACCCCTAATTTTAGAAGTGCATTGTACATACATATCTAACACGTATAGGATGTCTCTTAGTCTACATTCCTCTAAAACAAGATTATTGATTATATTCTCTGAAACTATGGGTATAATAAATTATATGAAAATTTTATGTTCCTTTTTTTCTTAAAGTAAGAAAAAATTTTAAGCACTCAGGAAGTATGAAATATTATTTGCAAACAAAATACCTATAACTTCTATCATTATCATGCATTTATAATTTCTGATTATTTCTTAGACTAAAAATACTCATGAATAATATATTTTGGGCTCAGTATATTCATAGTTTTTATCCTTATTGTACAGTTTGAAAACAATTTTAATGTAATTTTTTAATCACAAAGGAATTTACAATGTGAAATATGGCTCAAAATGTTGATGTCTGCAGCAATTCAAAGGGGGAAATTTTAATTCTTAAAACTCAGTAAGCTATTGTAAATGAAACGAGAAACAGATATATACTGTACATCAAACTTGTTCTCACAGGTGTGCTTTCTTAATGTTAAAATACCCGTGTGAATTTTCAGTTTCCCATAATGTAATGAGAGACAATAAATTCTGAAGTTACCCCATTTGCCTTCAGCCCTAACCACAGAAGAAGTAACCTCTTGTCTATTTAGATTTTCTGAGTATACCCATGTCCTTCTGTGTGTCATACCAAAGCAAAGGTTTGTGTTGCGAGCCAGAGCTTATTGCAAGATCAAAGCTCTGGGCCACTCACAATAAAATAAGAGGGTAAAGCCCAAAGAATCAAAGAAACAAAGAAAACGTTTAGGAGATAAGGATCAGTCTCAGATATGACATTTCATCCAGATCAGATCCTGTGCAGAAGTTCAATTCAAAGTTCATAAGACAAAAATACAAAGCAATACACTTTAAGACTAGGTTGATTCTCTTTGTCTGCATGTCACTGATTTCCTTTTCATTTTTTAGAATCAGAGAATGTTCTTCTCTGGATAACTGAACTAATCTATCTTTAAAAATCTTATATTAATATAAGGTTGTGTGTGGATAGGCAAGATTAGCTTTTCACTGAAATACCTCCAATCTAAACCTCATAAACAGGTATGATATAGCATTCCTACAAAAGGTAAAAAAAAAAAAATAGGAGTTTAATGAAAATACCATTCTCTAGAATTAATTGCCTGGATTAATATTAATGGAAGTCTTTACAAAACGCTAAATAGAATTTTTCAAGATAAATACATACATTGGCATACTTATAAGTAAATAAAGTATTTGCATAAAAGTAAATAAAATTCAAATTTCCATGGGAAATAAAATACAGATAAATATGCATTGGACAGGCATTTCAAATGCTATATTATTTAAATCAGTTAAATGTATAACTGAATGTGCTACTCAAATACACTTTTAAAGAATATATCTATCTGTTCTGTTACAGAAGCTAGATATATTTTTAGATTATATAATTTTGATTATTTTAGTGTATACATAAACACTAAAATAGTCTAAGCTACATATAAACAACAAAACAACAAAATTTGGAAAGATTTTTCTGTTATTTTAATTTTTTAAGATTTAATATAGCTTTATAAAAGTAAATCTTATACAAGTAAATCAACTTTCAAGGTTCAAAATGTTTAAAAGATATATATAGACTATTTTAATGTATTTAAGTAATGTTAATTTTCATAACTATATTTATTATTTAAAACCTTGGGCTGATATTAAATAACATTTATAGTCATTCAAATACAACTTTCCAGTGGAATTTACATGGTCTCACAACTACAATTAAATTATGTAAATTTAATTAGATTTATGTAATAATTAACCAATTTATCACATACATTACATAATTTATTGCACAAATAAATTATGTAAATTATTTTAATGTTTGGTATCAATACAGAATTTCCATACCTAATGTTGCTAAAAAAAGCATCAAAGAATTTTCATCTAAAATCAATATATACTGGTCTCCAAACCATAGGCATAATGCTATATATTTCAGCTTGTATCTGTATATTTGTGGTCTTAGAAATTCTGATAAGCTTTTCACAAATACCTCTTTGGTAGCTCTGACACTTTATCAGTTTCAAAGCACATAAAAAGTTTTGCGTAAAACCTGCACTCTGAATCACCAATACCCTCATGGCAATGATCATAGCTATTATCTCTGGAGCATCCAGGGCTTGCCATGCATTATGATGAGGGCTTTGCACTGGTAAACCCTCGTCTATCGCACAAACCTGAAGGGTGATAATATTGTGCCCAGTCTACAGATGAGGTAAACTAAGCTCGAGAGCTTAGGTGATTTCTGATAGTTACATGCTGATCATTGGCAGAGCCCCAGGCTTTCTGCTTCAAGTTCTTTTTCTCCATAACTTCACTACTAATGGGTACAAGAGTCTATGTCACTCTGTGAGAATAAAAAATAGAGGAGTTTCTCTTCAAATATTCTTTATTTCCTCTTAAACTAATGGTAATTTTAAAAATTAAATTAAAAGTAGAGCTATGGTAGAGACTAGCAGTAAAGATAAGAACTCATGTCAAATTTATGTCCAAAACATTTAGTGTAACTATTTGCAAGGCTACTTTATATGTAATTAGAAGGTTAACCAAACTCTCAGGAAGCCCATAGCTGTGTTAAGATAACCTCTTACAAAGTCTCACCAAGTAAAACATGCACATACAGAAAGTTGCCAAAAAAGAAAAAGAAAAGAAAAGTACAAAAACCAAATAGAGTTCAAATGCTTCATTTGATTAAGAGTGTTCTTAACTAAATGAAATGTTTCCTCAGATTTTCTCTTTGGATTCTAAAACTATATTATGAGATTGCTTTTCAATTCCCCATACAGTGATTGTTTAATCATGCCTTTACCAGCTGTGAACATAGCTTCTCCCCTGATAACAGTTTATTTTTAAAGAAAATTGTCTTTGAAGAAAATATTTTGATATTATGCAGCAAAATAAGAGTTGAATGAAAGAACTCCCCCCTCCCCCCCCAAAAAAGCCAAAACAAAGATCCTGAAAAGAATGAGTTCTAGTTGGTCTGTGGGGAAAAGAGAGGATAGTGGCTACATAAAGATAAAACAAAACCAGCCACTCACGTGGGAGGAAACAATTGGCTTGTTCCACATAAACAAAACCAACTGGCAGCCCCTTTTTCCTATGTTCCACCGGGTGTTTTGATATCCTTAGACACAGTCAAATACCCAGACTCTCCTGTCCCCTCTGGCTTTCATTGGTTCTCTCTTGGAGCTCAAACATTGTTTTGAGTGTGTCCTATTGTACAAGTAAACTTCAGATCTTACACATGGCTCAAAAATCTCCACTTTTAGGCATGTAAATAAGAGAAAGACCTCAACAGAGATAGGGTGTAGAAGGACATCCTCAGGCAGCGAAGGAAAGGAAAGGTAGAGAAAATAATTACTCTTTTCTTCTGTTCCTGAGTACAGTCTCACTAGAACCATGGAATAGGGAAAAGTGGGGAGAAAAGGGCATTAATCAAGGAGAGGATTAGACCCCAGTGTCAGGGAGCACAGAGAAAAGGAACTTATTGCTAAGGCTATAGACAAGGTCTCAACCTCAGCACTGTTGACATTTGGACTAGATAGTTCTTTGTTGTGGGCACTATCCTGTGCATTGTAGGATGTTTAGCAGCATCCCTTGGCTCTACTAACCAGATGTCATTAGCACCTTCACCCTCATCACCTACTTTACTGTCTTGACAACTACAACTATCTCTAGACATTGTCAAATATCTCCTGAGGGTCCAAACCACCTCAGATAAGATTGACTGCTATAAGAGGAACCCATGTGGAAAGGTTCAGAGACAATCAGAAATCAGTTAATATCATTTCTACAACACCCCTGCCCCTGCCCCTGCCCCAGGAGACAGTAACATTCTCATTCAATATTTATTAAGCACCTTCTTTGTTGCAGTGTCTTTGCTGGATAATGGGGATTCTGAATTGGGAAAGACTGTATCCTTGTCCTCAAAGAAGCTACACTTTAGAAAGACAGATAGAAGAGGTAAATGCCATAGACAATGCCATACATAGTGGGAAATAATGTATTCAATGGCGGAAATTGAAAATATTAACTGATGAACCCAAATGGTGAGTGTCGAACTGCTAGAACAAGGTCCAGGAGGCCCTCTGGTAGTGTAGCTGCTAACCTTTTAATTGCTGGATCACTAGAAAGTCCTGAGGTTCCTCAGGTCCTATGGAAGTTTTTAACTACTTAATCTGTCTGGTTGTACTAGGGCACAGCCTGAAGATCCTGCCCAGTCTAGGGCAGAGGCAAACACAGGGCAAAGGAACCTCCATACAGTGTTTCATAGTGGCTGTACCAATTTACATTCCCACCAGCAGTGTGTGAGGGTTCTTTTTTCTCCACAAGTTTCTTCAAAAAATTCAGAATAGACTTACCATATGACCCAGCAATCCCTCTGGTGGGCATTTACCCCCCAAATCTGAAAAGTTTTGTTCGCAGTTATATGTACCCCGATGTTCACCGCAGCATTGTTCATAGTGGCCAAGACATGGAAAGAACCAAAGTGTCCTTTGAGAGATGACTGGACAAAAAAGATGTGGTACATATACACAATGGAATATTAATCAGCCATAAGAAAAGGTAAATTACTGCATGGATAGAACTTGAGACCATCATGCTAAATGAAATAAGTCAGGCAGGAAAAATCAAGAACCCTATGACTTCACTCATATGTGGGATATAAAACTGAAAGTAACAAAGAAACAAAAATGTGTGGACACAGACAATAGTTTAGTGGGTACCTGAGGATATGGGGGACGGGGGTGGTGGAGGAAGGAGGGGAATCAAATATATGGTGATGGAAGGAGAACTCTCTGGGTGGTGAGCATATAATGCAACACATAAATGATGTGAAACCTATATAATTTTACTAACCAATGTCATCCCAATAAATTTAATTTTAAACAGGGGCTGGGGAGAAGAGAAAGAATGGCTTGGCGATTAGAGGTAAGGCTTCAGCTGGATCTCAAAAGTTGTGCATTAACCCTAGTCAACCAAAAGATGAAGGGGAGGCAGAACATACAAAAACATGGAGGTAAGAATCAGGTAAGGGGAATGCAGAGAAAACCATAAGAGATCGGATGTAGCAGACCTATGGATTGTAGGGGGCGGAGAAAGCCGAGATGGAGCTGGAGAGATAGATAAAGCATGAATGCCTTAAATGGGCTTTATTCTGGAAAACTGCTGAACAGTTTTAAGTAAAGGAGTAACAAGATTTTTATGGCAGGAGTTTGGCAAATAAATTAAAGAAGCAAGGATGGCTTAAAGAAGAACAAAGGAGACTCTGAACTAAGCACAGAAAGAATATTAGAAGTTGAAATCAATAGGAATGAGTATTCATTTTGATGTTGGAAGTAGGAATTATTACAGAAAAAGAACACAGCTTGATAATACACAATTCCTTACATGTGTTCTCACTACACTACTTCAGAAAGCTAGGAATTTATAACTGCAAAATTGTGACACCTAGAAAAAAAAATCATCATATTTACATCAAATGTGCTACAATTATAAACCTAGTGGTTTGAAATAGTGACTATCATTAAACATATATTGTTTCTTTGGAAATTTAAAACCTTTTGGAACACATCCTAATTTATACCAAGAAACCGAAGCTCCTGAAGACACAGAGACAATGCCAATTTGAGTTTATATTCAGTGGCTATGGCCAGATTTTGCTTCATTACTTAGATTTAAATAATCATCTCCAATAATAGCAATCTTCAAAGCAAGAGAGAACTTTTAAAGCCTTTGTAATCGTCAAATTTATCTGAAAAATAGAGCTTTTCATCAAAGGAACTGAAGACAAGCAAGGCTTCTTCCGTACAGTTGAATTAAACTTCTTCTTTTTTCCTTTTCCTTGCAAGTATCAATAGCTTAAGACAGAAACAGCATATGGCAAACCTAGAAAACCATTTACACTCAGCAGATATGTCCAGCTGAATTACTGGAGTCCCCCTCAGCAGAGGTTAAACATTAACAGGTGTAAAGAGAGACTTGTTAAAACACTGTTTCATATGACTTCATTCCACAAAGAGTTACGGTTTGTGTATCTTTTTTTCTTTTTTTTAATTTTAACATTTTATTTTTTTTTGCCAATTACAGTTGACATTCAATATTATATTAGTTTCAGGTGTACAACATAGTGGTAAGACATTTATATAACTTACAAAGTGATCCCTCAATAAGTCTAGACCCACCTGGCACCATCCATAGTAATTACAGTACTACTGACTATATTCCCTATGCTGTACTTTATATCCCTGTGACTATTTTGTATTCCCCTATAGTGTGACAATTTCTTTTTTGTCCCCCATTTGTTTCAGCAGCCCTGTCTTCCCCACTTTCTCTTCCTCATTTCATTCCCCATCTTCATCCCAAGAAGAGAATACTCACCTCTTCTTCTTTCAGCTTGCCACGCTATATTATAATATGCTGGAAAAGTCTCAAGTTATTTTGCTTCCTGCTTGAGATGGTGATGTCATCACTGTATACCTAAATCTCGAACTGGCGAATACATGGGCCAAATAGAGCCATCAGTCTTGTCTTGCCCTTGGCAGCCATTGATAAAATGTTTTAGTACTACCTTCAAATATTTTCTCACCAGCTAGGGATAGGCACTTGAGGTGAAAGCTAACTGCCATCACTGTATGTGGGATCCTCTTGTGATCCTCATCTCATCCACAGATGGAGTGCTACCTTTACAGCTTCTTAATCCTCACAGCAAACCTGGGAAATAGGCATAATAATGATTATTGTGGTTCCTTTTCTTCCCTCCAATGAGGAACTGAGACCTAGAATGTTCAAGGAACTTCCTTAAGATCTCATAGCTGGCAAATCACAAAGCAAGGATTTGTACCCACCTAGTCTGAATCCAGAGCCTGCTATTACTACAAAGAGTAAAAGGGTCTAGTGAATGAGCATTCTAAAGAAGTTTGAGTATCTTTGTAAGTAGGGAAACAGAGTTAGTGCTATCTGAAAATAAAAGAAATTAAAGGTACAAGGACTTTGGAGATACTCTAGTGTAACTGAATTATTGTCAGAGGATGAAACAGGCTAATAGAAGAAAAGAGATTTCTCTTTAGTCAGGATAAGAGGGGAACCACTTTCCTCCCAACCCCCAAAACTGTCTTTATAAACATACATCTAAATAATCGGGACGGGGGAAGCTGGGATGGCTCAGCGGGTTAAGCTCTCACTTTGCAGCCCCAGAGACAAGGGATAGAGTCCTGGCTCTGGCCCAAGTGGACCCATATGCTGAACTGGGATGTGCCCCCAGTTTAGTTCTTGCCAGGGCCTGTGCAGGAAGCTCCCCAGCCCAGTTTCTGCCCTACGCAGCCCTGCGCTCACCTGTGGAGTGAAACTATATGGAAAACTGATGCTGTCAACTATGGAGACTGCTCTGGGCCCTCCCCCTTCTCTCT
>PVKE010011437.1:0-40301 GCA_004027555.1 Craseonycteris thonglongyai | reverse complement strand
AATAGATAGGTAAGAAAAGCAATTTAATTTAAAACAAAGAAAAGGTACTTACATTTTAAACAGAAGAAAAATTGAAACTCAACGTGGTCACCGAGGATAAATAATATTGATTGATAATAATACTGTTAACACAAAAGAAAAGAAGCTACCGTATGACACTACCAAATATTCAAGCTAACTGACTGTGTTCTTCGATGAGCCGAGTCGTAACTGTTGCGTTCACGCGTTGCGTCCGGTGACAAGTGTAACACATAAGTCAAAATGTATTGTCTGGGTGGGCGGAGATCACAGTGTCAGGCTGTCAGAATTCCAGGAATTTATGACCTTGGCACATTCCCAGAATGCATTAAACTATTGCTAGAAAGTATGTCTTCTACAATCGCTTCAAAGTCCATGGTACACGGAATTCCACCCCAGACATTGTGAGCGATCGACGATCGACCTAAATTGGCCTCGTGATCGACCGGTCAACCGCGATCGACTTGTTGGCCACCCCTGCTATATAACATATCCTTTTTTCAAAACAATCAATATCTATTCTTTGACTCCTGAGTATAGAATGAAGGTTTACCTTCTTTTCGTTCACAGAAGCCACATCATTGAGCACAAATGTGGTCAGTACTTCTAGGGCCATTTATGACCTTCTGGCTATACACTTTTTCTTGCTTTGTTTTACCTTTCCTGAAAAACAGACTGTATTAATTTTCTACTGCTGCTATCAAAAATTACCACAAACATAGTAGCTTAAAGCAACACAGATGAATTATCTTAAATAATAAATTCTGAAGTCAGAAGTCAAAAATGGATCTCACGGGGCTGAAATCAAGTCGTCTGCTGCACGTGTTCCTCCGAAGTGCTCCAGGGGAGACCCATAGTTGTGCCTTTTTCCACGTCTAGTCATGGCCTTGGTCGTGGCCTCCTCCTTCATCTTCAAAGCCAGCAATGGACAGTTGAATCTCTTACATCACATCACTCTGACACTGACTGTTCTGCCTCCTGCGCCCACATTTAAGGACTTTTGTGACAACACTGGGCTCATCTAGATCATCTAGGATAATCTATCTTAAAGTCAGATAATTAGCAAACTCAATTCCATCTTCTGCCTTAATTCCCCTTTTCCATGTAATTTAACATAGTCACACATTCTAGGGATTAGGATATGGACGTCTTTGGTGGGGGACATTATTTTGTCTATCACACAGGCATGTGGTAATTTCTTTAATGCAATTAAAAAGAGAGAAGCTAACTGTGATGACCATTTGCTTGATTCAAACATTTTATTTAATTAAAAAAACATCCTTGGGGAAGCCGGGATGGCTCAGCAGATTATGTGCTCGCTTTGCAGCCCCAGGGTCCGAGGATCGAATCCTGGCCCCGTCCCGTGTGGATCCATATGCTGAACTGGGGTGTGCCCCCAGTTCTGTTCTTGCCCAGGCTCATGCGAAAGGCTCCCAGCCCAGTTCCTGCCCTGTGCAGCCCTGCTCCCACCTGTGGAATGAAACTATATGCAAAACTGATGAGGTACAACTGTGGAGACTGTTCTGGGCCCTCCCCCTTCTCTCTGTCTCTCTTGTCTGTTTCTCTCTATCAAAACAACAACAACAACAAAAAGAAAACATTCTCTTTTTTTGTATAAAAATTGATACCTTCTCAAATGCATTATTAGCAAAGAATTGGCATGTGTTCAATTATAGGACAGAAAGGACACCTTTTTTTAGAGATTGGAGTGTGAGAAGGACAAAATAACATAAATGTGATGAGTCTCTTTATGTGAGAAGTGTATGTGTGTGTGTGTGTTGAGACTGTAGGTGGCTCACACTGGCTTATGAAAGCCATTATGTGCTTATTTTTCTAAATCCATCTTCAGTGACATCATACTAAACGGCTTGAAATTAGTTGGTGGTGGGAGAATTTACACCATGGAAATTGGCAGGTGCTACAAATGAAGCCCCCGCCCCAAGAGCCATTTATTAAACATTAACCAGCACACCACCAGGGTAGAGAATCAGTGCTTTCAGTTTATGCACATTGCAACACTGTGTGGCAATACTGCACCTGTGGGTTCCCCAGCTCTATAGCTGGAGAAGGGGCAGATTCTATAGTATGTCAGTTCTGCTAATATTGTGTAAACTCTCTAGTTGCTATCATAGGTGTAGGCTAGATGGGGTGATAACCTTACTCTCATGTGGGCAAAAGGTTGCTTCTTTGTTACTCATTACTATTTGAACCTCTCCCTGTCTAGCATGTACCTAGTTGTTTTGCCTGACCAATTCAATCCTGTCATCCACCATTGTTTGCACCCCACCCTCCCTGGGCCTTAGCCACTTTCTCTGAGTTGTATTATTTTGCCTTTGCTTGTACTGGTCTTGTTCCTCCAGTAGCTATGAGATTGGTGGCACTCCACATTCATAGGGATCATGTGAGGAGCTTGTTAAAATGCAGATACCAAGGCTCTGCCCCCAGAGATTCTGACTCCGAAGCTCTAGAGTGAGGCCCTAGGAACTGCATTATCAACAAGCCCCAGGTGCTTTAGAGGCAAGGAGTTCATGGCCACACTGACTGTCCCAGCCTGGAAGCTTCTAGAAGGCTAGCAGATCAGATACCTTTGAATTAATTCTGTAAGTACCCTGTGGGTTCTCAGCAGGAAATGAGCAGTCATTTTAAAGAAACATAGACTCTAGTCTCTAGGAAGTTTTGTCCCATCTGGCATATAAAGTTCATGATTTTTATGCATGGAGTGGGTGCAAAATTCCAGGTTCCCAGGTTTCCAGAGATGAGGACACTTTTTTGAGAAATTTATCAGGTGGAAATGTGAAAAATTCACACATTTGCCGAAATTGGTTCTCATGAGCCCAATTATTCTGAGCATTGAAACCATCTGAATGATTTATTGAACTTTTCACTTTGCAAGGATATGTTTGCTGTTTGTCACGTGGACATAAACCTCACAGCCACTGTCTGTTGTGGGGAGAGTTCAGCCTTCACCAAACTCAACCCGACTTGTGTCTTAGCAGCAAACCATTCTGACTGTGGCAGTTTTCTTAGGAATAATTTTGGATGGTTGTGTGGTTTATAACTTTACTCTTTTTCATTTTACATGTGAGCTATTCAAGATCAAATTGGTTATTTAAAAAATATGATCTAAAATTAATTTCTACTGAGTTGTTAAAAAAAAAAAAAAGAGGGGGAGAAATTACTACCTTTAAGAGACTTTGGCCTCAAGTCCTTTGATACTTGAGACAATTTTTTTTTTTACCCTCCATGATACAATCTTCCAGTAGCATGCAGGCAATTTTGAAGTAAAGTAAAAAGTAATGAAAAATCTAATATAAAGGCTATAATTTTCTAAAGAAGTCTGTTTCTTATTAAGATCAAGTGCATGTCAGTCATCTTATATTTTTGGAACAGCCAATGAATGTGAGGACTGGGTGCTCCCATATATGGAAAATTTTATCCAGCATAATCAATGTTTGAGTCCACTATACTTATTAAAAAGGTAAATGAGATATTTTCTGTATCTTATCAGCAGAACAAATATATCTAAGCCCTGACCATATATGATGTGGACTTGAATCCTAGCCCTGTCTCTATGGTTCTCATTTATACAAAGACTGTAAAGAAAAGGTAGAATATTTGTCTTAAGTCTTACATGGGGTTATGTGTGCGAGAATCAAATGCAATAGCATATGTGAGTCTTAGAAAAGAGTAAGAGCAAAACCATGTGTTTTATAATAATATAATTAGTTTTTAACTATAGTAGTTTATAAATATTAAATTCTATATGCAAGGAGAGCATTCCAGGCTTAATAATTCAAATTTTCCCCCTTTGTTTTAATTCCATCTAGTAGTACAATTGAATTATTATCATTTTGAGATGAAGTTTGTATTCTTTCTATTCTGTTCTGTTCTATTCTGCTCTGCTCTACTCTATTCTATTATTGTATTATAATTTTGAGATGAAATCATAAAAATATTTCATCTTCCTTTCCACTTCTCTCTCTCTCCCCACCCCCAAAATAAAAAGAAAAAAAAAGTTATTTTCTTTAAATAGTAACTAGCCTTCCTGCCCCTGGAAGGGCTTGAGCATAATGTGGGGTTTCCACCATGCCGGTCTGTCAGAGTTAAAGGTACATCAACTGCTTGTGCTAACTGGGATGGAAGGACTTAGTCAAATTCACTCTTTAGTTCCTGGATTGTTGAGTCTTGTGACACTCTTTTTATTTCTCCTTTTTCCTGTTCCCCCATCCCCGGCCCCCCACCCCCCAGGAGTGTACTAAGGATTTTGAAGAATCTGAGCAAAAACCATAGTCTGTAGCACCAGCTGGTTCTTCTTGCCTTTTCTGAATTTCAAATCTGACATGAAAAAAGAGGCAATTCTACATATAAATGTGACTTTTTGATTATTTTTTCCCTTTGTTTTATCTTTGGTTCAGATACATAGCAACTTTATGTGAGTATATGTTAAACATCATGGCTCACTGAAAGAAGAAATATTAATGAATCTAAATAATTAGCACTTCAAGATTTATTAACTTTATCAAAGACACAGCATAATAGTCTTCTGTGGGTATTTTTCCTGTTTACAGATGTAATAGAATTTAATCATAAAAAGTGTGATAGAGAAGCAGAGAAAAGAAATAAATTTTTCATTACTCCTCTATTCAAATATAATTCTTATTAATATATTTAAAATATATTTCCAGCTTTATTTTCTTTGTAGGCATGTGTGTAGATGTATACATACTCCTTTTTCACATACATTATTTAAAATTATACTATAAGGGAAAGCCGGGACGGCTCAGCGGGTTGAGCGCTCGCTTTGAGGCCCCGAGGACCGAGGATCGAATCCCGGCTCCGGCCCAGGCAGGACCCACATGCTGAACTGGGGAGTTCCCACAGTTCGGTTCTCTAGCTGTCTCTGTCTCTGTCTCTCTCTCTATCTGTCAAATGTAAAATAAAAAAATAAATATGCACTGAAGATAAAATAATTACTCTCTATAAATATAAAAAAAAAATAAAAAAAAATTATACTATAAGTATGTTTGACAGCATGATTTTTTAAAATAGTCTATATTTCCTGTGTCATCAACTATTCTTCCATAGTATAGTTCCTGGGACAAAGTAGGTGTTGGGTAAATATTTACTGAATTAATAAATAAATTATTTTTAATAATGTGAAACATTCTGTCATATGAAAGTATTATAATTGATTTCATCAGTTTCTTCTCTTTTCCATTTTATAGTAGAAATAACATGGGGGAAAGGTGAACACTTATTGGTATAATTATGACCACACTGAAGGATGGAGAGACACCATCTGCAATCAAGTTAAGACGTGTAAAGCTCTCTATGAAGGAAGGCCTGAGGAAAGAAGTGTGGAACTTTCAGTAACGACTACAAACTTTATGGACTTTAGTTCAGATCACTCAGAGACTTCACCTATTAAGCGTGGAATAATGTGAAAAGAAGGTCCTAAAGGGAGTTCAGAAATAGTCATATGGTCTCAATTATGTAAGAACGCTTTCAGGTACAAGAACCAACCCTGCTCAGACTTGCTTTCATGACAAGAACATGCACTGAATCATGTGAGTGAAAATCCAGAGGTAGGTTGGACTCCAGGCATGGTTCATCAAGACTTTTTCTTTATCTTTCTGAGATTGCCACAGCTCTGCACTCCTCTATTGGCTGATTTTGTTCTCAGACTAGTTCCTCTGGAAGCTTTGGATGGCTACTAATTGCCATCAGAGATACAATGCTTTCCTATTCACAAAGTAGTAAGGAAGAGAATGAAAAAGAGGTCTTTGTATGTCTCATAAAAAAAAAAAGAAAAAAAAAAAAGAGTAATTTCCCTTGAAGACTCCAGCAAATTTCTTCTGTGTTTTGTTGGTTGCAGTGCTCCTAGATATTTCCATTCTGAAGCCAATTACTGACAAGGGTTAGTTGGAATAACTCACACTAAACAGCCAGGATGAAATAACTATTAATATGTATAATACATTTGTGTAACAACCACAAAGTCTCAACCACAAGCATTTTTTTAGCTCATCTGTCTGTGTCAGGTGGAGGATGAACCCCGCTGATCTGACCTGGCTAGGTAACCTCTGCTCACATCTCTCTCCTTTGCTGTTCTGTATAGCTTCTTCTCCTGGGACCACATTTATAGGTAAGTTCTTCTCATAGTGATGGTAGAAATGAAAGAGGGCAAGTGGAAGCATGCAGGGCCTCTTAAGGTTCAGGTTTGGAGTGATATGCCATCAACCATCACTTCTGTCTCATTTTATTGGCCATAGAACTCACATGGCTCAATTTAAAGAAGAGGAGAAATATATTCCTTCTGGTAAGTAGAGGAAGTTCAAATTCATACAGCTGTGAGCCATGCTAAGAGAAAGGTGAGATGAGTGAGTACTTGTTTTCAGTGAAAAGTTAAAGGTGCTGCCAAGATACTTAATCAAGATGAGTCATATCTTAATAAAATACGTTATAAAATAAAAATTAGTGCAAAAATTTAATCATGAGCAAAATACCAAAATTTTAAATAAAGACAGGAGTGGTATAAGGAAGGGTAAAGACTTGAGGCCAATAATTTAATCTACCATAGATCACCAGCCACAATGTTCCTTTTATAAGACTCTCATGCCTTAGCCTTAGGAGGCTTAAAAAAACTCTGCCCTCTTGAGGTTTTCTGCTTGTTTCCTTCTAGGTCTGTAACTCAAGTTTCCGGTTATCCTGGAAGTCTTTAAGAAATTTAATAGGAATAATCTCCAGAAAATATCCTGAAAAATAAAATATGTCTTCAGATTTCTTTGGCAAAAAAGAAAATAAATAAGAAAGAAAACCATGTTCCATTCAATAGCTCTTGTACATTAACATTAATTAAATTCTTGTTTGCTAGTTGAAGAATTGGTTTAACTTGAGGTGGTATGAGGATTCTCTAGAAACTGAGTTTCATAATATTTTTAGATTTTAAATATAGTACATGTCCTGACAAAGTTTAGGGAAAATCTTTTTGAATCAATCATAAGTTATACTTTGGGTACTTAGTTTTATTTATTTATTTTTATACAAATGAGATTGGCTTAGGAATTCAAGAGTGTATGTTAGTACGGGGAGAACTTTCTCCAGTTTTATGTGGTGAGTGAAATGCTGATCCTAGCACTGAGGCATTGGAAGGGGAGGAAAGACTTCCCAGTTTCACAGAACTCACTGTGTGTGGAACAGCTATGGGTCTGTGGGCTACCACAGAATTATACAGAAAATACCTTTCAAAGAAACAAAAAGGAAAAAAAAAATTGGATTCAAAGTTTTATCATTTGTTTTATTTATAAAGCAAATATCTTTCTTACCTGGAAATACTAGAGCTACAACTTATTTCTTCTTAAATTTGTCCTAGTGGGAATCATATGCTCAATCATGTGGGGTGACAATTATCTTTCTGCCTCATCTCATACCCTCTCCCTGCAAATCCAGCTGCACCCAGAGGCTTATGGAAAGGAGGCGTTGGGTGGAGGTTGGCACCAAACCAAGGAGAAATGGGAATCTTGTTATGTAGTAAGAACTGACCAGTCACTAAGTGAAAAGTTAGCCTCAAAATATTTCCTGTGATGGCCTGCCACGGAACCTGAAATAGTCACTTTCATAGTTACTTATATACGTAAATAAGGCATTGCATCTCCCAGAGGTAAGACAAAAAGCCAACATGCTAACTAAGAGTTAACTCAGATGATGATTGACTTTCAGTGATAGAGCTGTACATCTGGGGGGATTTAAAATGAAGACAGAGAAAGAGTGAGTATAAATTCTTGAAAAGCTGGTTACAGCTGAGTAGCATGGAGGACAGCGAGTATCATTGGATATAAGTGTGAACAAGAGTGAGATTTTTGGAGAAAACTATTGGGAGAGGCAGAAACGAAATCAGTTCCAGTGGCCTCTGTGGTGACATACTAAGCCTCAGTATGGAGAGAATTCATAACATAGGGTGGTAAATAGGATTTTCCAAGAATAACCAAGATTTGGAGTAAATACTGCAAAGAAAGGGATAAACCAAATCAAAATCAATATACTTGTTAAAAAATAGGTTTCTAGTGTCTTGCTTTATTTTCCCCCTTAATTTCCCCTTTGAAATCTATTTTATACACAGACTTAAGTTGTTCTTTTCTAAAAACCCAGGTATAATTATGCTATTTCCTTGATTAAAACAAAAAAGTTTGATAAATTCTCGTGTATATAAACTGAAATTTAGACTTCTCTGCATGACATTGTTATTTAAAAGTAGACTGTATTCCACTTTCATCAAAATCCAAAATAAATACTGAGGGCCTACTGTGTGCCCCCCTCACCCACGCTTCCCACACTATAGCTACTGGTAATTCCCACACTGAGTCCTTCCATGAACCTCCTATGCTTTGTCTGGTAACTCCCACTCATCCACCCTTTAAAACCCAACTCATATGCAGCTCTTCTCCATAGCCTTCCCGACAGGCCAGGCAGAAAAAGTTGCCTCCTTCTGTTTTCAAATAGCTCATAGTTTGTATTTCACGTATAGGACTTGAAATTTTATTATTATTGTTAGTTGATTATATTTCCAATTGGTTTGTAAAATCAGTGATGAGGGAGGGCCTAGAAACAGAGTAGGCAGTTACTGACTGAAGTAAATGAGGAAAGAAGTGAATGGAGGAGACACAAACCCCAACCTGAAAGTGAGGGGGCAGGGTGAATGGGAATGAGGAGCAAAGAAGAGAGAGAGAAGCCTTCAACTGGAATTATCCATAAGGGGAGGTCCCAGAGTAGTAGGGCCAGGAGGGGTGTTTTGAGGGCCTAAGGCTAAAGAGGGGAACATGGGAAATAAGCTAGGAGGTGATGTTGAACCATCAGGAGCATAATTCTGTCTGCGTCGTCCTATAGCCATACCCTAGGCACCATGCTAAGCCCTGGGGGAAGTGATTGGCATTGCATCTAGTAGGGTAAGTGCCTACATACGTGTGTGTGTGTGTGTGTGTGTGTGTGTGAATGTGAGTGTATGGGGTGGGGAGAGAAGCAGGGAGAAGAGATTATAGCATAGCAAAGTTTGAAACTATGTGAGCAGAGAGAAAATTAAAGAAAATACAGAAAGAATCTTGCAAATGTGGCTGTGTCCACTTGACGTTTTTCTTCCGTGTGATTCGGTGTGTGTGTGTGTGTGTGTGTAAGAAGTGAGAAGAGGGTTACCATATGTCCTTAAAGAGTCAGAACCATAGCAGAAAATGAATAGAAATGACAATAGCTGGGGGTGGGGACAAGATAGAGAAAATGGCAGACGGTCTCAGACACAGGTCAAGAAGAACAGTGATGGGAGAGCCTCTAGATGTCTCACTTCTTTTATAGCAGATCCCCAGAAAAATTCCTGACTTAGCTTGTTGATAATTTCATTTCCCAGAAGGTACAGAAGGGAGTAGGGAAACTGCTCCCTTTAATAAATTTTAATGAACAAGGCAGCACTGGCGTCCACACAGTGCTACTTATGGGCACCTTGGGAAAAAGTTTGTAATAGCTGGAGGGGGAACTCAGCTATGCATAATTTTTACGTACTTTCAATTTGTAGAGTGCTGATTTCTTAACATTCAGGGGGAAAGACAGACATAATTCTACTGCCCAGGATTTTGGAAGAAAGGGAGGCTCAAGCAGGCCTGATGGCCTCACAGCTGGGACTCAGATGGTATAATTACAACTGATCTTATTGACGATGGAGCTGAGCGCCTCACCCCGACCCCAAGCAGAGTGGTTGCACCAGGATCTTCCCAATGAGCTTTACATTTAAGAGGCAGGCACAAAAGCGCGTGAGAAAACCATGTAATCACAATAAAAACCAGAGAGGAACGTGGTAAGCTTAAGTAAGAAGAGTGTCAGAAATGCCAACGCCCACTTGAGCTGAGGTAGGGGGTGTAGAGGGGACGGGAGCGCTGACCTGAGGAACAGATACTGATTCTGAGACCTGAAGGGGCAGTGCCACAGCAGGAAGCCTGCCCAGTTAAGGAACTGAAAGTTGGCCATGAGTGTGGGACACGGAATGCTGAGCTAGTGGCTTAGAGAAAGCAGAACTCCTGTGCTTTCTGTTTTGTTTTAGTTGTTTTGGCCAATAAGAATAAATCTGAGGTCTAAACAATGAAGAGGGGAAATGAGAAGAGCACCTTGCTCTTCACAGTTAGAGCAAAACCCTCCATTGCTGGCTCCTGACTTCCTCCCTTTGGTGCTCTCATGTTGAAGGGCTCCGGATTAATCCCTCTGGCAGAACCTGCTGCCAACTTGGAATTTCTTTAACGCTTCAACTTTTATTTTGAAAAGTTGTGGTCAAGTTGAAAACAACATAAGAACTTCCAATTAGGGGTTTTATAAAAGGTTTTGTTTCAAGGGTGCGAATTAAATAGATGGAGGAAATCATCCAGGAAGATTTGAATTTACATTTGATGGAAATTGTTTCACAAAACCTGCTAGTGGAACAGTGTCCTGTGAAAAGTATGCTAGTGAATAAAATGGAACTTTCAGGCCTGGACAAGTCATTTGTTTTCCAGGAGTAAATTCTAGGTGGTTATTTCCCTAAGAGATAGAAAGTATTTTTGGTAAAAAAAAAAAAAAAAAAAAAAAAAAAAAAAAAAAAAAAAAAAAAAAAGTCTGGTAACCACTGTATAATTTGTAAAGCCTAAAGAATGGAAGAAGGCATATACAGAGATATCTATTTAGCATTGTTAGGAGAGACACAAAACTAGAAAGCATTTGTCACTAGGGGAATGCAGGAACACTGATGGTGTGGAATACAGTGTGACCATCTAAGGGATGTGTATGATGCATACTTAAGTCAGCAAAGTAAGTAGAAGAATAACGTGTGCTCCCATATTTATAAAAGGAAACTATAGATATTTCTAGTCAAGATAGTGTGGTCGGTAAATGCAGTCCTGACCTCCATGAGCATATCAAGATTACAACTAAACTACAGAACAACCATCATTGAGAACCACCTGAATTCTATTACTAACTGAACAGAACTCCTATAACTGAAGAGTACAGAAGAAGCCATGTCAAGACTGGTAGGAGGGTGGAGATGCAGAACAGGCTGTTCCCACACCCACCTGTGGAGGTTAAAAATCGAAAAGAATATCTCGTCTGTGGAGGTGGGGGACCTCACTCCCTAAGGAGTGAGGAGTCCCTGCCTCCCACCAGACTCCTTAGCTCAGGGTTCCAGTGCCAGGGAGAGAAGTTCCTATAACTTTGGCTGTGAAAAACCATGGAGATTGTGGTTAGGTGAGATGGAGTTCCAGACACCCCTCTTAAAGGGCCAGTGCATGAACTTACTTGCTGACAGACTCCCTTGCTCTGAGCTCCAGGGCTAGGGCAGCAGCTTGAAAGGTGCTAGGGACACATGAGGAGAAACAAAATGGTCTGGCTTTAGAAGGAGGGCTGGAGGGGCAACTTTCTCCCAGACAGAAACGTTGGCAGAGGCTATTGTTTCTTTGTTGAGCCCTCCCTCCACCTACCCTGCACATGCAGGCGGGTGCCATATCTGAGTCTCCATCAGTCTAGCTAACACCATTTGGGCCCACCTTGGTGATTTACTGAGACTCTACCCCATCCACCTTGCAGGTCCACCCAATTAGCTTTCAGCTTTTCCACCCAAATGGTCTCTCTTGGCTCATGCTGCAGAGTTTCCTAAAATCTCTCAGAAGTTCACAAACTGTAAACAAGCAGCATCTGGCTTTGTGTGCCCCATATCTCTTGCTAAGTACCCCCAAGCCCAGCACTAGCAGCAGCCAACTTCAGTTCACAGCTTAGCCTTTTCCAGGCACCTCCAAGCCAAGGACAGTGACAAATATCTGGTCACTCTGTAGCTCATACCAAGTGTCCTCATGCAGTTTACAGGCCTGGCAGACCTTGGCCTGCACTAAAGCCCCTCCCAAGAGTCCCCTGAACTAACACCATACCTGGTGACCAGCTTCAGATCCTATCAGTGCACCACCCAACCGACTCCACTCCAAAATTTTTGGGAGAATTATAATTTACAACACACCATGCTGATCAATGGTTGGGAGTCCTCTGGACATGGAGTGGTGGCTAAATTGATGTTGAAGGAATGGAAGAAATGAAGGATGGACAAATTCATCCCTGCAAGCCCTCCTTATTTAGACGGTTTCTAGTAAGTCCAGAAAGCCTCAGTGTTTGTGTTTGCATTTTGGTACATCTACGAGTACTTACATCTTATTGGTGTGCATTGTCTAACTTATCTTTCTTTTTATAGTCATGTGTCAATGTACTAGTTTAATAGTGTCCAATGTTAAATTATGTTTCTGGGTTCATGGCATGTATTTTCTTTCTTTTGTATCTTTTTCTGTTGTCCACTGGAAGAGCTTGAGCTGGACTATTGTTTGTCAATTGAGATGGCAGTTCAGGAGGAAGGGAGTGTGGAGGTGGATTCTCTTGGGGTGTCCTAAAGACCATGACAAAATTTCAAGGGATGTTTTCAGATTCCACAATATAAGGGAAAAGAAACGAGACTCTTAAATGAGAAATCTTCATCACCTCTACCCTGGTTCAAGTTTCAGTTTCATTTGTTTACATTCACTCCTTGCCTTTGATGGTGTACTAAACTGAGAACAATTAGGAAAGGTAGGGTACTTCAAAAGGACCTGTTAAAGGGACCACGTTAGGAAAAGATCCATTTAAAAGAACAACTTAATAGGGAATTTTTCAGACAAAAACTTGGGGTAAAGCTATAAGGTGACAATATAGATCACCAATATTCTTTTTAAAGATAAAATATGACATTATATAGTAAAAGGGCTCAGATGAAGTGTGTCCCAGTTTTTAGGTTATGGAGGCAGTGAAAGCTTTACCCAGACATATTTCTGTTTCCTAGTACACAGAAACTAGATATAATATTAATCTGTTATAAATAAACATGTTGTCTCCTCCAATATATGTCCTTGCTTCTGACTTGTCTACTCGATCTGTGAAAATGAGATCACTTGAAAATCTGTCCTAGATTTTAAAGCTGAGCAAGATATATTGATTAGACAAATATTTTTATGTCACTATATATTGTAATGCAATAGCGCTCATGTCAGGAGTGCCTGTCATTCTGGAAAGCCTGCCCAAAGGCAGATCTACTTGTTTAAGACGGGAAAGGCAAGGGGCCAAGCTGGCAGCCAGTCAGCTTGTCACGCGCTCATGGTTGAACACAGATAGTAATAATTTTGGGTGCACATGAGCAGATTTCTGAAAGAAGGGAATTAACTCCTGTGTTTTTACATGATGAATCAGCAGGGAACTATTTTAGAGGTCTTTAGAAGACCAAGAGTGGGCTTAGCTGATTTCTTCTCTCTTTTTAGATTTCAAATACATGGTGAGATTCTACTGGAATTGCAGATTCAGATTCAAATTTCTGGGAATTCCAGTCTCTTTATGAAGTGATGAAAGGCTGGGTCCCCGGGGCCAGCATTTATTAGGCGCTTTCTGGCATGAATCATGGGTAATTCCCTGGTGAACAACAACTTGGATAGCCTGCCGTCCTATGATGGTTCGCCCAGGGGCCAGCCTCCACAGTGGATTCGACAGTGTTTGGTGATGCGTCTAGCAGCCCCATGAAGAGGAGATGGGCCATCCTTATGTCACATCCTTTTCTCCAGCACAAATTGTCCCAGAGCCAGAAGTTGTCTCGAGGTTCACAGGGGATTGCCAGGAACGAGTAGTTACATGCTCCTCAAGAAAAGTGTTGTTTTGGGGATGCCGGGATGGCTCAGTGGGTTGAGTGCTTACTTTGCAGCCCCAGGGTCCAAGGTTCGAGTCCTGGTCCCTGCCTGTGTGGACCCATATGCTGAACTGGGCTGAACTGGGGTGTGTGCTTCCCATGTGGGAGGCCCCTGGTTTGACCCCCAGCTCGTGGGGGCTGGGCCTCCGATGCAGGAGGCCCCCAGCCTGGTTCCTGCCCTGTGCGGCCCCCTGACCACCTGTGTGGAATGAAACCATGTCGAAAACTGATGACACACAACTATGGAGACTGCTCTGGGCCCTCCCCTTTCTCCCTCTCTCTCTCTGTCTCTCTCTTTCTCTGTCAAAAACAATAAAATAAATCTTTAAAAAACAAAGAGAGAAGTGTTGTTTCACATCGGAAATCCTCTGAAGCCATACATTTTGGGACATTTCCAGTTTTGTTGGCAGCTCAATCCCAGAAAAAAAATCTCCTTTTGTACATTGTAAGTTATTAAATTTTCAATTTCTTTTCATTGGGAGGAATTTATTTCTTCCTCTGCTCTAGGACAACTTTATGTACCTTGCAATAACACAGACTACCCACTATGGAGTAAATGTTTGTGTCCCCCACAAACTGATATGTTAAAGTCCTAACACCAAAGTGATGGTATTTGGAAATGAAATTTTAGGGAAGTAATTAGGTTTAAATGAGGTAATGAAGGCAGAGCTTCCATGATGGGATTAGCATTCATATAAGAGGGAAAATCAAACTAAATATCTTTCTTCCAGGAAGTGGGTTTCATCAGACACCGAATCTGCTGGCACCTTGATCTTGGACTTCCCAGCCTCCGGCACTGTGAGAAATCAATGTTTATTGTTAAATGACCCAGTCTGTGGTATTTTGTTATAGCAGCCTGCACTGACAAGACACTACCAGTAAATAAAAAGAGAATAGGTTCATTTAGATTTGAAAGTTTTAATAGGTTTTTATTCATATTTGAAAATTGCTTTTTATTGACAATTGTATTAATGGGATCAGGGGTTGTATTTGAATTGTCATAAAACTTAAATAACTCTTGTGCTATTATATTCCTGTGGAGAAAAAAAATTAATTAAACTTGATAAAGATGAATGTTGGGTCCCATAAAACCAAGACAACTAGAAACTGAAGACTACAATTGGCATCATCAAACTGATTGCATAAGCTTAAGCATAATCTACAAGAGCATTGCTTAAATACACTTATGTTTAACTGGCAGAAAAGAGTGATAGATTGAGCAGAGACTGCCTCATTATATAGAGATTAGTTTATCTGTTTCCTAACAGTAGGTGGAACCTGATGGCACAAGGCAGATAAGGAAGATATAATGAGAAGAGTGAGGAAAGATCAGAAGCCTGGGGAAGGCAGTGGAGTGGGCCTGACCTGAGGAAGACCTCCAGGTCTCTAGGAGGCGCCATTGCTGGGCAATAGAGAGAGGAGGCGCCATTGCTGGGCAATGGAGAGAGGAGGCACCAGTGAGAAGGCAGAAAGTCAGCTTCAAGTCAAGTTTGCCATTCCCCCCAGCATTTCCTGCTTCTCATTTGTATCTGTGTGTTCAGGGAAGCCATTCTGAAGTCTGAGTCAGTGTCTATCAATGTATAGATGCCATTCATCTAATTCTTTGTCTTAGGCTATAATAGAAATCACGATTTGTTTTTTAAATCACTCCAGATAACACAGTGTGGAATTAATTTCTGTTAATATTTGCCTAGAAGTCTCACATGTTCACTTGAAGGTTGCAGTCAGTCTTACCTTCCTCTTTGACTTAATCCCATTTGCATTATATTTCTTTAACCACAGTGTTGAAAGAGTGGCTTTCGAATAGAATTAATCTGGAAGCAGATTTTAGAGAAGTACATGTTCAAACTAAAACAGCTTTGTGATATTCAATATTTTAAAATTTTAGTGGATTGGTATCTGACAGAACAAATACAGCCAATATGTTATAATTACTCATAATGACAATGTTAAAACATTAAAATTATTTATAGTACACGGGGTCAACATCCTATTGATTAAAGGAGTTTAGGTAAAAAGCTACCACTTGAAAACAAAAAGCCACCATTTGAAAACAAAAACAAAGACAAAAAAGGAAAAGTGGTTTGCCTACATACATTATCAAGTGTAAGTATTAATGTGGCCAAAAGTGGATTGTCTTAGTCTGCCCCAGATGCCATAACAAAACACGGTAGGCCGGTGGTTTAAACAACAGAAATTAATTTTCTCACAGTTCTGGAGGCTAGAAGTTCAATATCAAAGTGAGTTTTATTATGAGGCTTCTTCTCTAGGCTGTCACTTCACTGTGTGCTCACCTGACCTTTCCTTTGTGGTATGAGAAGGGAGGTCCTGTGACTCTTCCTCTTCTTACAATAAGGAAATAGGCCTTGTGGGATTTAGGCCCTCATCCTATAACTTCATTTACCCTCAGTTAACTCTTCGTGAGTCTTATCTCCAAATACAGTCACAGTGCGAGTTAGGGCTTCAACATTTGAATTGGAGGGGTGGGGGATTGGGGCACAAATATTTAGGCTATAACATGTATAATTATAGTTCTAAATATTTATGTTAGTTAAAATATAAGTAGTTGACTGCATTATATGTTAAAATATAGCTTTTTGACTTTATGTTAGTCAAAAAATAATGAACAAAACTCAGTTGACATTAACTTAGAATATGTTCATTGCATTGTATATAAAATACAGCAGAATGAATAAATAGATAATGAAAGGTCAAAAAATAAAGGTAAAGGTTTTTGATTTGAACCTCTCTAGTCAGCAAGCCTAATAGTGATATTACCACCATCATTTTATAATAATAATAATAGTAGCAATAATAATATCCTACAGTTTCATAGCGTTTTACAGTTTATGAGACATTTTGACCAATGTGGCCTCATTCGCACTGGAATTCCAGAATTCCCTGAGTGCCCATGTCTATTGAATAGTGGTAGAGTTGCAGCCGAAAGAAGAAGTCTCCCTGTGGTGGCCGGCACATCCCCACTGTTCTCTAGCTTGGAGAAATCCTGCCACCACCACAGGAGGTTGCAAACTAGATGACTTCTCTGGTAAAAGGGACAGGAAGATTGAACTCTCTTTCAAATGTCTCTCCCTCTTCTCTTGAGCTAAGTGGGAAGAGCCCTCCAAGAGAGATAAGGAAGATCCCTGCCACAACAGGTTACATGGGTCAGGCCCTTAGCTGAAGGCCTAGCTCTAGAGAACCTTCAATGGAATTGAATACTTAGAATTAATAATGATAAAAAAGTCACAGCCAGGTTCCTTGGTATGACCACAAGCAGTGTCAGCCTGGCCATTCCAGGCCTGAAACTCCTGCCATTTTACACTATTTTCAACCCAGAGATGTCTATAGCTGTCAGTTGTGAACACAAGTAACCTTTTCTTTTATTTTTTATTTGGGGTTACTACTCACCTTGTAGCCAAGGATTTAAATAGACCTCTTCCTATGCAGATGATAAGTCTGACAATAGATTGAGTTTTTCTCTAGGATACACTGTCCACAATACTGTCACTCCTGTGAGGACAGGAGAGACCTCTGCCACACTAGACACTATGTTCCCAGTGACTAGCTCAGTGTCTGGCACATAATATGAGCTCAATGAGAATTTTTTGAACAAGGACCCTCACTTTTCAATTCAGAGCCGTGAGGAGGCAAGGCAATGCCAAATTCTGGAGAAAATTCACCCTTAACATTACTGAATACAAGCAAATGAGAACAAAATAAAGAAGCCTTGAGAAGCAACTTGAATGAAAGGCAGTCTGATTTCTCTTGCCAGTACCTAAGTTCACTAAATTTAAGTAAAATGTTCCAACACCATATCAAAACATTTACATGTGCCTTTCTAGTTGAAAGCCTAAGATTGTGACAAGGCCTTAGCGTGCTTAGAGCACCTTTTGATCACCACAAATTCTAGGCTGGACCATGACATTGTTTTGACAGTGATATTGTGGCTGGAGCCTTGGTCTGCCCATCAAATGGTTGAGCCTCTACTTCCTGGCTCAGTTACTGGCTCAGGTAACCTCACCACATAATCCTAGTAAGCTCTGGCCATGGCAACTCCGAGCAAAGTTTAAAATAATGGGTCTGTGGGGCTAGGCCCAGCGTTAGTTTGGGCTTGTCTTTCAAGAGATCATATGACATTTGGGTTGATAATAGTCAGACATACCAGGCTCACTGGAAACACAAATACCCTACGTGGGTTATATCTGCAATGATCCTGTTCCAAGAGTCACTTGAGTTTTAGACAGAGAAATGTGTTCATAGCTGGATATCAGTTGGTGGGGCACTGACATTCCACAGTCCGTTGAGTTAATCCCTTGTAGAGGTCCCAGAGATATTTCCACTGCTGCTGTCTTCTCTTCTAAACTGGTCATCTGAATATGATAAATGTGTATTTTACTGCTAAGATTAGATATTTCCTCAGCTCTAGCTGTGGAAAGTGGGGTGGTTATGACCATGAACATTAAAGAAGTGAAAGGAAGACAAGTCTTGGCTGTGTCATCTAAAATGGGACCGTCTCCCTGGATAAGTTAAGAAGCTTCCTTCGAACAAGAAACCTGGCTGTGTTCACAAAGCCTACATTAGGTGGCAAAGGCATTCTTGTGTTTTAAGAGAAAATGATAATGTCTTTGGAAGCCTCAGGCAGCTTCTGGACTCTCTTTCAGGTCTACTTCTCACAGACAGAATTACTACAATCGATGGGGCTGGGTGGGAACTGTTAGGTAGCATAGTGGACGATACTTTGCCCTTGGAAAGGGTAAGGAGCCAAGATAGCATGCCACCCTGGAGTGATTTATCTAGCCACCACCCTCGCTTAGCACGGTGTCACTGGGCTGGGCCACGTAGGCTCAGTCTTAATGGCAATCAGTTTGAACCCAGTTAATTAGCTGTGCCTTGTTCACATCCACCCAGGGTTGGAATCTTGGAGGAACACCAAACACATCTTGTAACTCTCTTCTTGGGGGGAGAAAACGGGTACATAAAGACCAGGAATCCTCTAGAACAAAAGGAAAGAAACATGGAAACTCCAAAGCTTCCATGTGGAGTTTCATGGCTATTCAGTTACATGCTCAGTAGGCCAGTGGAGGCGTGGTCTGTGCCAGGCACCATTCTGGGCATTGAGGGTACGGAAGTGGTGAGGAGATGGTCCCTACCTGCAGGAGCTCACTAGTTAGTAAAGGAGGTAGAGTAGCAAATGTGAGTAAACGCTAGTGGAAGCCTGGGTGAAGTGTGACAGAAATCAAGAGAGAAAAAGGAGAACAGTGTATAGTGGGGACACTGAGTGTGTGGCATACATACAGCTGGAGGTGGGAAGTATTCAGGAAGACTTCACAGGTTAGAAAGCCTTGAGCGGAGTTTGAAAGAAATGGACATTTGCGGAAGCTGGGATGGCTCAGTGGGTTAAGTGCTCTCTTTGCAGCCCTGGAGCCTGAGGATCGAATCCTAGGCCGGGCCCATGTGGACCCATATGCTGAACTGGGGTGCGCCCCCCCAGTTCAGTTCTTGCTGGGGCCTATGCAGGAGGCTCCCAGCCCAGGTCCTGCCCTGCGCAGCCCTGTGCCCACCTGTGGAGTGAAACTATATGGAAAACTAATGTCAACTATGGAGACTTCTCTGGGCTCTCCCCATTCTCTATCTCTGTCTGTCTCTCCCTCTGTCAAAAAACAATAAAAAACAATCTTTAGAAGTGGATGTTTGTCAGGCAAATGGGTTTGGTGGGGGAGGTATTCAAGGCAGAAGGATAGCACAAGCCCCCTGGAAATGGGGCTAGGGGCTCAGCCCTGAGCCACCAAGACCTGGCACATAGTAGGGTGCCTGCAGGGAACCAGCTGCCACATGGGGGCTGGGGGGGAGGGGGGCTTGGGTGTTCCCTGAGAGGAGAGGGTGAATTCCAGGAAAGAGTCTCTACCCGAAGCTGATTCGGGCTGGATAGTTATGGCTGAGGGTTTTTGGTGTCATGGTGCAGCTCTTAGGAAAGCCACCGAGAGCTTTGTAAGCAGGAGAGACCTGGAGGCCAAGGGGAATTTTAGAAAGATCACCCTGAGCTGTTGTGTGGACCAGGTGGGAGGAGGTTGCAGTGAATAGTGCAAGGAAAGACAGGACTGAGTGCCTCCGACTTGAGCACAGAAGGGGCTCTGACTTGGTCCCTTGGTCACTGCATTGTGTCGGGAATGTGCCTGGTGGTCCTACAGGGGTGCTGCCTGGGGGCCTCTGTGTTCTGGAGAAGCAGTAGGAGTTCTAGGTAGATGCAGGGCCCAGAGCTGGAGAAGAGGGAGACAGTCATGAGAGCACATGGCATCTTAGGGGACTAGGTTCTGAGCCCATATGAAAGCCCCCTGAGGCCTCCAGAAACGCATTGTAAGATGTTGTAAAGAGTGCAGTTGTATCGATATAACAGTAAGTAGGGATAAGTAAAGTAGGGTAAGAAAGAAGTAATTTTTGTATAAATTACTGTCAAAGAAACAAAATGACGATCATGCATTATGTATGATTTTGTATCTTACTCTGTTCATTTAGCATTATTTTATGAGCATTTGCTTATGACCTTAAATATATTGCTATTTTTTGCTAAATTCCAAGAAGTTCTTCAGGCTCCAGAATAATGCTTCATAGCGCCTAGCACAAGCCACAGAAGGGACCTCCATGCAAATAAATTAAAATATTTTACTTAGGTCAATTAAAAAAAATAGAGTTGGAAAGATAAATTATTTGGCTCTGCAGTGGCATGTCAGACCAAGTATAATGTAGCAAAATATCAGTCTCACAAAAAAAGTCAAAGGAAAAGATTATGCTCAAAATTGCTCCTGGCTGACTGGCCTCCTGGTTATTAATTCAAATGTCCCTCCTATTGGTGCTGTTAATGGCTTCAAACAGATCTTGTCTCCTTTTATGCAAGAGGAAAATTGGATGCATTCCAAGCAAAATAGCAGTAGCAGAGGGAAGCCAACATTTGCAGCATTGTTAGATAACTCCAACTATTAATTTTCTTCAACCAAGTCCCTTTTCATTTTTCACAGATATTTCTTACACTGCTTAAATCTACAAGTTAGACATTCCTAATGTTAAAAAGATTTTTAACTAAAGAGTTTTCCCACTTGATTAGCATCCTGTCTCTTGTCACAGACTGTGTCAGCCACATAAAGTACTGACAAAGCAGTGGAAACCTCAGATGTGGTGTATTTTTTTGGTTTTCAACTAGAGATGGGTGATAAAGAATGGAAAGGAGACATTAGGATCTTTGGGGACAGGGAGGACAGCCTGGCAGAAATAATTTGAAAGAGCTCCTCATATGATTCTGAAAGCCACTTAGAGTTTTTGAATCTTTGAACTTAAGGAATCTCTGAGTTCAGCCAATGATACCTCTAGTTCAGGTCAGAACCTAGATCCTGTGATCTGTATGTTTGAATACCTTGAATGAGAGGGACCTCATTGGACATTATGGTATGAACCCTCTAACATTAGGAAGTATTTCCTCATCTTGAGCTCTAGTAGTCATTCTTCATTTTTTGGATGCTTTAAATCCATTTCCCCTCCCTAAGAGCACCCTGAGGAGCTTTGGGCGGCACAACCTGTTTTCCATTGGAATAGTCTAGGTTGGACAAATACCTCTAGAAATTCTCCAGCCTTGAAGGTCAAAGTGATCTCTGGAAGTTCCTTATGCCAGAATCTTCCTGACACTTCTCTGGGGCAGTCAAGAGGCAGGCATGTGACCCAAACATATCTAATGAAACTCATGCTTCCGGGAATTGAACAGAGTGACACAAAAACCAAGTTAATAGAATTCTTTTGTTCTAGAGGTAGTGCCCAGCTAGGTGGTCAAGAAGTTTCTGATACCTGATCTTCTAGTGCCACCTCCTCTTGTCTGTCCCAGGTCTGGCTTCTCAGACTTACCAGTAACTGATGAACTCCTCTATCCAAGTCAGGGGATCTCTGCTGCTCACAAGCAATAAATGCTGGCATTATCTGCCACCGCTAACTTTACCCTACTGATCCTAGTTCTGATCTCTGCTGTTACATAAAGTACATCTGATCCCTCTTCAATATGACCTCTGAAAGTTTTAAAGACATATTCCCTGTCCCTCCTAAGATTTCTCTTTCTCAAGGGAACATCCCCATTTCCTCGAATACTTCCTCACCTGTTAGGGTTTATGGAGCCTTCACCATTCTGTTTTCTTTGGCGGATAGCCCAGTTTATCAGGGTTCCTCTTGCAGTGTGTCATCTGGAATTGAAACCATAAGCTCCATTTGCTACTTTGACCAGTTCAGATCATGGTCAGATTTTTCCCTTCCTTAACCTAGCTATTTATATGACTGCAAACAACTTGCATTTGATTTTATTAAATTTATATTGCACTCTTAACTCAGACTGAGTGACACATAGTGGGCATTTAAAAAGCTGCAGTATTAATAATAGACCTTCTGGCTTTTTCATAAGAAGTGCTGAAGTTAGGTCTTCCATCTTGTATTATTTTGCAATTGATTTTGAAAATCTGAATGTGGAACTTAGCATTTATTCTTGTTACATGGTGTGCCTTTTGTTCTATTCTTAAGCCAGTAATATTTAAACATTTTTTTTGACACTGTCTAATTTTCATCATGCCTCAGATCTTTCTATCATGTACTTACTTGGTAAACATGCCTTTGCCACGTCTTCTACGTTATTGGGGAAAGTGCATCTCAGTTCAATGGTATGGCATCGGAGAGCTTCCTCTAGGTAGAAAGCAATTCATTGCCGCCTCAGCACAATGTACTGTTTGCTGAGGATCTACCCTAACGACACTATATTTTTTCCATCTTTCCCACAGAACATGAGAGCACTGTAGACTTTCTGGCTGCAAGTGCCATACACAATGTGTTCGTGTGAGGAGGTGGGCATCTGGGAAATGTGGAGGTTGATTTTCCATCTTTTCTTTCTTTTTTTTTTAGCTCCCCCCAAATAAAGCCTTAGGCAGATCCTCAATACACAGAAAACAGTGGGTTACCTCAGGGTTGAGTGGAGATGAAATGGGCGGTGGTTGGCTCCAGCACCCTTTAGCTAACCCCTCACCACCCCCCAGCCCTACCCTCTTGCATCTCTTCAGAAAGGAATGACCTCTAAGGGCGTACAGTTTTAACATTCTGATGTCAAACACCACGGGCAGCACTAGTTCCGTTTATTATTTCCTCTGCCTTTCAAGTCTACAAATGTCAGCAGGAGAAGCCAAGATTTTATCCGAGAGTCTGTTTTTAGTATGTTTCTACTTTACCTTAAAAATGTTGTTGAGAACCTCTTAGTGAAAAGCTTTGCACTAGAGACTGTGGGTGAGTCAAGGGTGTCCTGTTCACACTTATTAAAGACATAGAGGAAAGTACACATGACAAAACAGGGAGTGATTGTTACTATTAAAAGACAAAAAGTCTCCATAGACTGCACTGATGGACTGTTGGTATTTCATAGGGAACAATGTAACAATGCCACATTTAAATTTTAGAATGTTAAAAAAGGCATCAGGCAAGTCCAAGATTGAGATGTGTAACTTAGTGGCATTTTGCCCTTTGAGGGGAAAAGTTCCAGGACCAGGGTGGTGAAAACTATGCTACCTCTTGTGACGAGCCTGTTATGGATCAGGCATTTGATACAGAGCAAGGCTAAGAACTGATCACCTAATACACAACTATGCTTGTTTGTGCAAAGTGGCAGTGCTCGGGAAAGCAGGAGTAATCAATCAGGAAAACCTTCCTGACGGGACTTCATGTGGACAACAAGGAAGATCCACTGGTCACTTGGTAAACTATGTATTAGGGATTTAGTGCTGGCTTGTGTTAGGGCACGTTCCATGATGGCTATCCTGGGATAAAAACCAGTTCTGTCCTTTAAGAGGCTCGTGGTATAATGGAGGAGACAGACGAGTGACTCAACCATGACATTTATGTGTGCCAAATCCGACATGGAGATAAGACCAGGTTGCTGGGCATTGGGCAGCTCTAGGCCAAGGTAGACATGAAGGCTGGTTTGCTTCTCCCTGAGGGTGGGACTCCCAGGTTAGGTTTCTTTGACGTGCAGTGGGGCCTCTGGATGGAGAAGCAGAGCAGGGACATTGAGAGGAGGGAGACTTACTGAGGACAGGTCGATGGCTGAGATTCTGTCCCAAATATAATTTGTGCAGGAAGAGCCCTCTTGTTCTCTCCTGACTGGGTAGTCATTGTAGCATTCACTACTTTATTGGTTATTTCCTCTCCTCATTCATCCTTACCTACCAGCTCTCCTGGCCACCTGTACCTTCGGGCTAGTGGATTTCCATACAAGATGCCCCTTTCCTAGTATGAGGTGTGCAGACTGATCTAGGGTCACCTCGGGAGAAACGGGGCTTATTGTGAAGCTACTCACTGTGGGCAGGCAGGGGAAAGGACCCCGCTTGCCAGCATCTTAGCTGTGGCCTCCATCTGGCTTCGGCTCCGGCACAGGTCACAGTGGGGGAAGCAGTGTCCCTCCTAAGGGCTGGTGGGTAGAATAGGGACTCCAAGCCTTGTTCTGCTTTGAGACGCTTTCTCAGAAGGCATCTAGTGGCTAAAAGCAAGGGCTTTGGTTCTAATGCTTATTAACTGAGTGATCCTAGGCAGTACCACTTCTGCCAGCCTCCGTTTTTTCATCTGTAAAATGGACTCCTACTTCATTGGGTTAAAGAAAATGATTACTAGACAGCAATAAGCACATGCTTAGTACATAAAGCTAAATACATTTAGTTCTTCTTAAATTCAACACAGTGCTACCCTTCACCATTCCCGTTGTTTAAAGAAAGCCTATCCTGGCCCAATCAGTACTGTCATGGACCTAGATCCGTATCTCTGTGACTCTTGTGAGGTCATAATTCTGTCTTGTGTTAAAATATCAACCTCCCTTTGCTTCTGAGGCCGTGAGTTTGCTAATCGTCCTTGGTAATCAGTCTTGTACTCTACCTTCATCCCAGGGACGCCGCCTCAACTACTCTCCTCTCGGCACACTTGCTGTTCTCTGTCCCGTGAAGTCCACAGTTGTATGTGAGTGGTCTTCTCCCTTCCCCTCCGATTTCTGTTTCTGGTCCCCCCTGAAACAGCGTTATGTTCTTCCTGGAGCTTGTTCATGTGCTCACGGTCCTCTCCCAGGAACACTTTAATCTGTGTGGTGAGCGCTGGTCCACAAAACCAAACCCTGCTCTTCAACACCATGTCAAAGCCAGCAGCCCGCCCCTTGTTTCTTTATTTCTTTTCCAAAGTTGTGAAACTTCAACTGGAAGAAGAGATGTCCACACCTCCTAGACCCCCTGTAAGTTTGAGCACCCTACCAAGCCGAGAGGCATTCTAGATTTCTCCCCAACTGTCAATATTCCAATGAGGATCATTTAAAAGTGATTTTAAATGAGGATTCATTTAAAAGTGCTTGGATTAATGCTAATTGCTTTAATATAGGAGCCCTGACTTAGTTAATTTAAATTTTTTCTTTGAGAGGAATTAAATTTATTTATGTACTGTCATATGTACTAATTGTTTTGAGTACTGTTTTCAGACTACTAATAATATATGGAAAAGATACTTAAAGCATATCAAATTTACTTTGAGTATAATCCCCCAATCAAACTGGAAATTTAATTTGTAGGAAAATGGAAACACCACAAAAAGTTGTTAAACTATAACTACTTACATACATGCAATTTATAGAATGCAATTAAATATCTAATTGCCTAAGTCTATAAACACAGATGCCAGCCTGTTTCTTACCACATTGTTTAGCTTTTTCTGTAAAACAGAAAAATAGTCTTGATATTAATGTGGTGGCTGTTCAAAAAATACATAAATAAAGTTGGGACTGTTCGAGTTCACAAAGCTTGTGGTAGTTAATCATCAGCTCCACTGCCCTTTTCACTTCTGTAATAAAAGGGAATCACTGTCTACGTGTCCTCCCCGCCTTGAGATACTCCCCAAAACTGATGTAAAGGTTCAGAAGTACAGAACCTGAATTGTGATGTTAAGGCTCCGAGTTTAATGTGGCAGCCTAGGATTAGACTAGAAGTGATCTGAAGGTAGAGAATCCTGTCTTCTATTTCTCACAGAGAGTATTCCTTCTGTGAGCGCCAGCTCGGAAGTGTGCCGACATGCTCAGTCAGTGAGTTTGCTGACTTCTATTTTATAGCACTTCTCTCTTGCAGCAAAACCACAGGCTGTGAATACACAGAAAGCTCCAGGGAGCTAAGTGGTCTGTTTTCAGTTTTCTTATGATGCCAGCATATCAACCTGACCATAGAAAAGCACTTAATATAATTTCCTAAACTTTATTGTGAATGCCAGTGTGTCAAAAGTGGGGTCGAATTCCTAGGACGAAAATAGACCTTCTAGTTCTCTACAGCTCGTCCTTATGGCCTTGTAGGGCAAAGAGACTGCCATTGAGGCCAGCTTGCTTGTCTACTGCAGAGAAGGCCCAGCCAGTTCAATCTGCACTTGTCCCTGTGCTGTATGGATTAGGGTTGGCTAGAATGGTCAATTAGCTTATCATCAAGGAAGTAGAGTCAGCCATCACGTTGATCAGTGAGCTTTGCTCTGATCCCTAGCTAGAGAACTTAATAAATTGATTTTTAAACTCTATTGCCCCAGGCACTGGACCTAGGAAATATTTATTATTGTTCTAAGTTAGACTGAAGATCGATTTATTAGTCCCTTTAGTGGAACAACACAAGCTTCTCTGAAAATTGGGGGAGGAAGAAACTAAGAACCATGCCCTCATTGTGTGGGCAGAACAGAATAACTTTTTCAGTTTGCAAAGCTTTTGGGGTTGCCACAGGCCAGCACACCTAAGATAAGGGGGCGTGGGGGAGTTCATCCCTGAGAAAGGCGTCCATTGCTCTCTGTCATGACTAGCATATGGGAGGGGCTGAACATAAACACAGGAGGAGATGAATCAGTGAATGATTGCAAATGTTCATGCAACATCCAACTGGAGAGCTATCCATTGTTGCTTATCAACAGCATATTGCAACAGATACCCCTTATCAAAGGATGTTGCAATAAATGCTCCAAAGCCTCTTGTGTTGTTAAATTTCATCAATCTCATCCAGGATGCATCCAGCTTGAAGTAGCAAAAAGGGATTTCATTATACAAAGTCCATTCAGCCAAACGTGGGCTTTTTGACATTCAGCTGAACTCGGAGCCAAGCCTTTCTGTTATTCTAACTTCTTACCCACTCTGGGAGAGGTGTTCAAATGTATTTCCAGAACTTGAAGCTAGCCAATGTCCTGAGCAACTGCAATTAGAATTAGGGAAATTTAAAACTTGGGTCCAAATAATAACATGGCCATTAAAAGAACAAATAAACCAACCCAAAGGCACTCTGCTCAATGGGTTGAAAACTTAATCTACAAGGGCACCATTGGAGTCAAAGATGACATTTTAGGCCCCCAGTGGTATAAACAAGAAACAGAAGAGCAGAAGAACTTGCAAGGGTTCAGGCCAGAGTCCTTTCCTGGCGGCTGTGCAGGACATAGCGAGTCCAATTGTCCACGGCACCCACGACGCCCTAAATCCCTGTTCCTCTGGACAGCCACCCACTGCCAGGCCTCCTTTTGGTGTCTTGCTGACTCTGTGGAGGCTCCAGTTTCCCTGGTGGAATGAAGCCCATGCAGCATTGATGTGGCTCCCAGCGTCCCCAGCAACCAAACAACACCTCTGTGTACAGCCGGCCGGCCTCTTAGTGCGTGGGGCTGCAGCTCTCAGGAGGAAAAGCCGTGTGCTAGGGTGGGGGCAAGGACTGCCCACTGTTGCCATCCCCCCTTAAATATATGTATATATATATATATATATATATATATATATATATATATATATATATATATATATATATGTAGGTAGGTTTGTGAGACTACATAAAGCATGCACTTTCTTTGTTAGCAAAAGCACATAGGCCATTCAGTGTTTCACTCTGCACTACTGCAAATTTCATTCTTGCTCTTGTGTTTGGTTTCTGACACCACGTATGTTTTCTTCCCTCCTGGGTTTGGCATCTCTTGTGTTTTCTTCTTTTATCTGTCTCTGCCGGCTCCCCTGCCCCGCCCTTCACGGTGCCTGTGTGCCAATGTTAGAAGGCTGACTTGCTTGCTTGCTTTGTGGGTCCCGTTAAGGATACTAGTTTTAGTTTCACTCCTCTCCAGGTCCCCTATGTGCTAACATTTCTCCCTCTGTTGTATTATCAGTGTCGGTTCAGTTCTGTTTGGGGTCATTCTGCCTCTCTCCAGGGGGCTCTTTCAGCATCTGTGTTGATTTTTTGAACACATCCATGCATACACACACACACACACACACACACACAATCCCCTCTTGCTTGACTAATTGGCCATAGCTGTCCTGGGGTTTTCTGTGGTTCTAAGAGGCCAGTGTGATTGAATTGGCATTTTGGGACTCTTAAACCAAACACGTTTAAAAGGTTGATTTAGAGGGAGCTTAGACAAAGGCTCTTTTAATTATGTTTTTCTCTGCTTTGCCAGTGCATACTGCTGGAGCTTGTCAAAGGCCGGCCCAGAATCGTTAGGGGGCCAAGCCATTAGGTGTTCCTGCTTACTCTGCAAATATAACAGGCTTATCACGTAGAACTCTGTCTCCAGCTGGTTTAAAATGTAGGTGGTGCCAGTGGGTAGCAGCTGTTACAGGCTGGGGAGCCAGGAGACAGTGGGGACAATGAGGTCAGAGTTGACAACTCTGTACAGTATAATGTATTCTTCCATTCTTCCACCCTAGTGGTAGAAGGCTCTAACAGGCAACCTGCCTCCCAGGGGCTCTAGATGCCACCCTCCCCTGGCCAACCTGGTCCCAGGCAGGCTTTGCACTGGCTTTCAACACATGGGACCTAAACACTCAGCCACGTTGCAGATAATGAATAATTCATACATTTGTAATTCAAATCGTCACAGTGATGCATAATTCAAGTGAAAACTTGTTATTGTAAACTCCAGGAAGTGGATTTATTTCAGAGATTTTCTTTTCTTTTTTCTTTAAAAAAGTGAAATTATTATTTTCCTTAGGTTTCAAAGTTGGAGCTGCCTCTATTTTCGCAGCTGTTTTATCTGAAGTGGTGCTGGGCTTAATGGCTTTGCCACAGTGTTGATCAGATAGGGCAGTGCTTACGGTTGGGATATTTCACCCAATAACAAGGACTGAGTTGCTTTTTTGGTCCTGAGGAATGAAGTTAGTGTGGACATTCTAATTGCTGTCTCTCCATGGTCATGCTTGTTTCCTGCCCCAACTATGCTAATAAATTGAAAAGGAATTTTTATCATAAAGAATTTCAACCATACACGAATAGAAAACAGAATAGTATGACCCTCCATACACTCATCACCCAGTCAGAACAGTTATCAAAACAATCCTTGACATCCCCATAGACTAGTTTAAATCAAATTCCACATTTATAAAAATTATTTCATCTGTTTTTCATTCAGTACACTTTTCAGTATGTTAGCAGCTCTACAGGACTTTTAGGAAGAATGACCCATATGGCCCATAGAGTACCCAAGGTCCAGAAAGACTCCTCATTGGTGACATGATCTGGGGGCAGTTGTAGTTTCAGGGAAGTGGAGGGCAACTAGCAACCTGGCCTCACCCCCAAGGACATGCAACATCACACAGGAAACCAATCCCTTGAAGGAATGCCCTGAAGTGCCTCCTCTTCCCTCCACCCCTGGGCAGTGGCCTAGCATCATGGGAATTTGCCTTGTCTGCTTGTTGGTGGTAACATGACTCTCTTTCTCTTTGAGCCCAGACCAAGTTTTTTAAGTCTCTCATACTAGTCTATGGCTGGGACTTCAAGGAGCTAGATTTTTCACAAGCCAGCTTCACTTATTTTCTGTATTTTCAATACAAAGGGGACTCTAAAAGTTGTGGGTAGGATGAGCAAAGTTTACTGAAGCTTTGAAAAGAGTATCATTTTAAGAAATGGACCCTGGACAATATATTTGGCTATGTACAAGAAAAGGCTGAAGAATTTGTTTTCTATTTCTAATTTCTATAATTCAGAAAACATGGCAGGAAAACAAAAACAAAAACAAAAAACCTCTGTAAGTGATATTAAACATTGCTTATAAGAGGTGATCCTTGCTTTCCATAACATACATGTTCCTGTAAAAAGTATGTATCTACTGGTTTGTTTTCTTTTGGGGAGGAGGGGAGCGCTAAATGATCTCTATTGAATCTGTTATTCTTCACGGAAAATTTGAAATAAATCTAGTTAAGAAGCAAAGAATTCTTTTACAATAATGAATAAGCACCCTTGTATTCATTCATTCATTCATTCATTCACTCACTCATTCAACTCTATCTTGTTAACAGGCACATTTATTACTTTGAGTTTGGGTGCATCTAGCATTATCTAGTGGGCATTTTGTTTTTCTAAACAGTGGACTCATTGAACACAGTAACTGGCATCAATCACACTGGGATAAATGCTTTATATTTGTTGTTATACTTACTGTCTTACAGAAAGCAGTGTTAAATGAGAAGACACAGCTCTGTGGTGGGGTTTGGAGGGTCAGAAATCAACCTCTATCCACATCTCTCTGCTTTCTGACTCGTTCCAGAGGAGGCTCAATTAAGACAACATCAAGATAAAACGATTACTATTTTTTTTTTAACCTGGGAAAGGCAGCAAATATTACATATTTCTAAAATAGCAAATTATCCTAAGTCAGTGCAGCAGGTTGCATGAGCGTCACTGTGCAGAAATCTGAGGCAGTGGTTGCTCAGTGGGGAACACGGATACAGGACTAAAAAGGATCATGGATGTCAGTTCTGGTGCTTACGCATCTTATACGTGTGAGCATTTGTGCACACGGACTAATAGGACCACATGCTTCCTAGTTACTGAGGAATGGAAGCAGCCTGTTCTCACACGTCCCTTTGTAGCCTGCTTTTTGATTCAGTCTCAGGCCACAGCCATGCCTCAGCTGGAGGCATTTCCTGTGTCCTGGAGGAAAAGGGCAGGCACTTAACGGCCTCCAAAGCCAGGATCCCATGCTGACCCAAACAGTAGTCTCAACCTTGCATGGCTAGAACTGGGAGCCTCTCACCCTTCTTGCTGAATCTAAGCCCGATTTAATTAGAACCCTGTGCCCTCCTGGTGGCTGTTTTTTTGTGCTTTTATCAACTGCTTTTGTACTTTGTCGGCTTGATGCCTTGTTTTGGCTTTGGGACTTCTGAGAGGGAAGGCGTCCACAGAACTCACGTCCTTTTCACGTCAGCGGCCACCTTGGGCCTAGTGCCTGCTTATTTTCCTTGCTTACCCTCCTTGAACTTTTAATGCTTTGATCTTGGATTCTTAGTTGTTAATATTCTGCTTCACAAATGCTGCTTGATTTTGGAATGCTTAAGATGCTATGCTCTATTTTCTCCCCATTTCTAAGCAATGGGACTATTTAACACCAAAAGATTATTTTTTTATTCACAGGCTTCAGCAGGAAGCATGATTGCTTTTTGCTGATGGCCTGGTGACTTTCATGCCAGATTAAGTTTATTTGGAAAGATGAAGAAGCTCCTTGAAGTGAAAAATTGTATCTCCTGCCATCAGCTACGGGACAAATGAAATTCCCATTGCAATTTGCACAGGGTGATTGAGTCACAAGAGGGAGAGAGGGTCAGAGGAAGGTGCCCCAGGTACCCCACAGCCCTGCTCTGAGCCTGCTGCCCCACGCAGGAAGACCTTGGCCTTGCTTCTTGCTCTGCCTGGGATCCCACGGTTCATGTGAAAAACTTTAGATTACATTTGAAATCTGTCAAATTCTGAAAAGTTTCCCTTAGACATTGAGTTCTACTTTTTCTTTGCCTTAAGAGATTCATAGTTCTCTCCCCTCCAGTTTTCTTTTCAGATTGGATTTTGTTATGATAAAACTTTAAAACACAGGTGGATTTTTGAAGGCCTACAAGCAACTTCTCAAGTTGATGTTTCTGATGTTTTGAAGAAAAACGTGTATCCTTATGACCTACGTTTACAAATAATTTTACAAGTAATTACACATTCTACATTTCCATTGTTGAGCACAGACATGCTTGGAATCAGGACAGTGTCTTTGTGTTGTTGTTCTGTTTGTACATAACACACTGAGGTTATAGATATATTTTAGCTGAAACTACCAGCTTTCAAAAAAAGTTTTTATAGCAATTAAAAGCACTTGATTAAAACACAAATTCCAGAAAGAGACCAATTACCCCCAATATCCTGTATCTACAAAGAACTGAAAAATAGCCAAACAGCATTGCATGCTATCAATTATGCTGACACTTTATACACACACACACACACACACACACATAGATATACATATGTGTGTGTGTATGTGTGTGCATGTACATATATATATGTATATATATTTGTGTGTGTATATATATATATGAAAATACCTTATTTCCTTTGTCAGTTCTCCTTTTACTTTTCAAGAATCTGCTTAACTCCCACATGAAGGTAGGTGGGGCAGCGTTAATCTATATATCAACCTGTCCCTGGTTTTAAAAGGCTCAGCAAAAAGCGCTCTCAGCCTCTCATTTCAGACGAGTTTCTTCCTGCTGCTCTTTTGTTTCTTGAGAGCTTGTGTTCTCCCTCACCCCTGTGGCACCGTGGGCTGGCACACTTCCCTGGACGGGCACCAACCTCCAGCAGAATGAATGCTTCTTTCATGTCATCTGAGTGAGAACCACACAAATGGTGCTGCAAGTTGCATGAGGCTGGGGATGACCATGAGCAAAGAACAGGATCCATCGTTTTAGAGTTCAGCCCAGGAGCTACTGATACTGCGTGTCAGCGTCGGACAGGACAAACAGGAAGATTTACGTGAAAAACCCACGCAGTCTGATTTGATCCAGGAATAATGTTTTAGTTTCAGAGGGCAAAAATAATGAATTTTTGCTAAAACTGACTATCTCTTCCAAAAGAAGGGAGACTTTGCTTATCTTCCATTAGGACTGGGTCACCATATTGTAAGATAATACTTAAATGCAATTAGCTCCTTGTACTGTCTAAAGTGTGTGCCAGGAATACATGATTACATCTCGTTTATTGTCACCTTTCCCAGCTCATGGGCTGCTATGAACGTCATTTTCTTCCAAGGTCAGCTGTAGCTACTGCACTGAGAACTGTCTAGGTATATTTAACTTTGGGGATGGGTCCAACATGCCACTTTAAAAGATGACCGTATTGTTTTTCCTGCTTTCCATTTCTGAAAAGGCGAGGCTTTGGCCAGTGGATACTCGACATATCTGGCTGCAAATAGGTTTCTAGGAGCCAGGCAATGTGGTGCCTAATTTCAGCATTCACTTAAGTAAAATTATTTATGACAGTTCCTACAGTCCCCCCCCCCCCCGCCTTCTTTTCCTAAAGGGGGAGATGTGCACTCTCAGCCAGATTGCAGGAATATTTACTTTCAGTCTCAGCTATTGATGCATTTCAAGTATGGCCTTGAAGGTTTCAACTAGGTACGGCACATAAGAAACCGAATTAAGTGTCCAGAAAATGGAAAGCATTCATTGAAAACATCACTAAATCAAGTTCTCAAATAATCACATAGCTTAACATTTTTTACATAAGCAGCTGAAACAACATCAGAAGAACTGCTCTAAAATGACAGAGTCAGTCCTCCATACCAGGCATTTAATCACCCAGGCCACAGAAAACTTGGATAATGGAGATTCGAGTTGAGAGAATTGTCATTTCCAACCGTCCAACTTGGCATTACGAATTGAAAGTGTGTTGCGGTGGATTAGGATGGGGCAGGGAATCTGGGCTGTACTATATGAAACGGCCAGGAACAGAAGAGCAAGAAACACAGGCTGCACTTTGGAAACAAGTGAGGGGTCCTAGAACCACTACATGTCAGAACTGGACGAGTCTCTAGAGAATCAGTTGTTTTCACTTCTCTTTAGTTGCATAATTCTGCAAAATGAAACAAATGAGAGGAGGTGCAGAAAAAAATCTTCTGTAATGTTGTCCTTATTGATAAGTCAGAAAGTTCTGAGGGCCAAATTTTAGAGCAGAAACATACAGTCCACTCTGTTTGGACTAAAACCGAGTGGATAAAGCCTCATTTTCTTACCCAAAAGCTTTTTGTGATGAAATATTCCCTTTGATACTAATAAGACAGTCCTTTGAGTTTATAATGTACGTTGCATGGTTGTTGCTACTTGGCAAAAAATATTTTATTTTCCTTATTAGACTTGATCTTGGTTCTGAAGATGAGACTGATGCAGAAAATAATAAATAGAAGGGACAGTTGTCACAATCTAACAGAAAGATGAATTTCTAATACTGTTGATCTTCTTAACTTTGCTTCTTAATTAGTAATTCCTAATAGATGTGATATGGATTACTTAGGAAAAATGGTTCTACCAAAATTGCTTTTCTAACTGTACGGAACCTGAGGTGCATGCATGCATGTGTGTGTGTGTGAGAGAGAGAGATGGGGGGAAGGAGAGTGAGAGGGGGAAGACAAAGAGAGAGAGGGGGTGGGGGAGAGAGAGAGAAATGCATTGCTGCCTGTGGCTAGGCATTGGCAAAGAGAGTATGGGTAACACTTCTAATCATCCATGATTTCCTTATTTGCAAAGAGAGTAGCTGCTACATATATTCATGTGGTCAAGAGGGATGAGTAATTCTCCCCCAGTCTGGGAATGGAAGTGGGCATTAGGATTTGGAATGCTGGCACTTCTGAATGTCAGACCCATGCTCAGACAATCAGGAAATCACTTCTCTTCCACTTTCCTTCCGGGATTGATTACCTAACAGAATGTATGACACTCGAACTCTATAAGGAACTTTTTTACTCCCTCCTCCCTAGAATAAATAGGGAGACTTTTACTCAGTGATTTAAATGCTATAATTAGAGAGTGTGTTGCTTCATTGTGGGAGGAACAGAGACAGAAAGAGACTGGTCTCTGAGGTCTCTCCCTAGGCTTGCTGAAGCAGTAGCTCTCAAAGTGTGACCAGTGGACCCCTGGGGTCCCCAAGCCATTTAAAAGAAATTCATGAGGTCAAAACCATTTCTATAATATTAAGATACTATCTGCCTTTTCAATGGGTTGACTTTTGCATTGATGACACAATGATAATGGCAGATAAGCCCCCAGTGCCTTAAGTCAGGACAGTGGCACCAAAATGACCCAACAGTCCTTGTGTTCTTCATGGTCACGCAACTTGCTTGTGAAATACACTAGTTTCACTTAAGAGTGCCCTGCGGAAGCAGTAAAAAGTATTGGTTGCATCAATCTTGATCCTCGGTTACAGGTCTTCTTCATATTTTGACAAAAAGGAAGTGACACATAAGGCATGTCTGCAGTACACATAAGACCCATGGTAGTCTTGAGGAAAAGCACTGTGGAGTGGTTGGAGTCATTAGCTTCTTTTTTTGTGGAACACAACTTTTATTTGAAAGAATGACTGACAGGCAAAATGTGGTTATTCTGACTTGGATATATGGCAGATGTTTTCTTGAAAACGAACCTAGCAAGCTGTCATGTCAAGGAAAATAACTGACAGTATTTGTTGCCAATTGTTAAATGAATACTTGTTGAATGATAAAGTTCAAACTTTCAAGGGAAAATTATGTTTAAAAAACTTATATCTTCCACTGTGGGCTTGACAACTGCCCAAACTCCAGTAGTTTTCTCATGAGATTTGTAGTGATTTTAACAAATGTAATTTTGGGGAGGACATTGTATAATAAAATGCGCCAACATTTGGAAGATCTGAATAACTCAGTGAATTTCCAAATAGCCAGTGCATGGTGTTACAAACTCATGCATAGTTTCACAGTGGAATCAAGTCTAATGGAGTTTGAAGTAACAGAGTGTGAAAAGTTCATTGATAATGAATTCAGATTGTGTTTGCAGCTAACCTTTAAAAAAATACAACTTGTTGAGTTTTAGTGTGGTATCAAAGAAGAATACCCAGTTACCTTAAAAGGTTATGAAAGGGTTATTCTTCCCTTTTCCAACTACATATTCTGTATAGAGTTGGATTTTCTTTATATATTTCAAGAGAAGAACATATGAGAACCTGGATAGCTATTAAAGAAATTTGTAAAAATGTATATCTTGCTAATTTTTTAAAATCATGCTTCTTTGTGAAGATGTTATTTATGTAAACATGCAATGGGGTTACTGTTATTTTTAAATGAACTAATCAATAGTTCAACAATTTCCCAGTAGCTATGACCCACATAAACAAAAGCTCTTTGGGGTCCTTGATAAGTTTTAACAGTGTAAAGAAGTCCCAAAATTAAAAAAAAAATTGAAAACTGCTGGTCAACACAATAGAGTAAGGGTTTTAGGGTTTCTTGGGTCTATTAAAAATACACTAGGAAACTATCAAAAGAAACAGAATAATACAGGTAGGGGAAGTTTCTTTGAAATAAGGGTGAACTCTTAAGATAACACAAACACCTAAGCGGCAAGTCACTGATGGAAAATAAAGGTATCATAAAGTGTCAGGTAACTTTTAAAAGGCTCTCCTTTCCTTATTTGGGCCTAAAAATCTTTTCCCGCTCTCCATTTTGAGAAACGAATAGATTAAGTGAACAGATTCTGAATGAACAAAAACTCAGTTGGAATCTCAGCAAGGCCACTTCACTAGCTATATAATCCAGGCAAATCTTAGTGGTTGCCTCAGTTTCCTTATTTGTAAAATGGGATAATAGCACATAGAATTGTTATTGTATGTACCTGACCCAGTGCCTGGCACATGGTAAGTGTTTAATAGATACTTTTGCCAATTAACCAGCTCCCCACTCCGCCTTCCACACAACACAAGAAGAATATGAAACATTTAGGAAAACAAAAGCTGACATTAAAAACAGATTTGGCACAACTATGGCAAATGGTAGCCCTGCCTCAATGAGAACAGATTTTCTAATTGTGAAGTTTCTGGGTCCTACTGGTTTGAGTTTTAGGAAGGGTTCTGCGGACTTCTTTACCTTGTGGCTGTCAGCAAAGCACCCACATCTTCAAACCCTCCCCAGATACTAATTGTAATTAGTAAGTGAGCAAGTGACAATAAAAGTTGGTTAATAAAGAAAAGATGAGTGAACCAAAAGGAAAGTTCATGAGTTTCCTGGACACAGCTCTTTCTTTTCTAAATCTGGTTTCTGCTGGCAGTACACTAGCGGTCTCTTTTCTTCGCAGTCAGGGATTTTAATGGCACTTTAAAAAGACTCGGTTTCCCGTCTGTGCTCATTAGTGCACATTTCCCAGGCCTCTCTCCTGACTTAGGACACAAGATCACAGAAGATCCTTTTTCCAGAAACACTGGCTGCTTCCTGCCTTCCATGCAATCTCAGTTGCTTGCTCTGGAGAAGCAAACACAGTCACAAATCCTCCCCATTCGGAGAGCTTGGTGATTAAGAGTGCTGTGTTTGGAGCCCAGCAGGCAGGGTTCAGATCTTTACCAGCTGTGTGACCCTGGACAAGCCAACTTCTCTGAGCCTCAGTCCTCTCATCTGTAGAAAATGAAAGCTGTGCCCTTTTATCCTTATTTCCAAGCCCTACAACCATTGCTTGCTTCAGAAAACCGCCCCCTCTGGGAATGTGGCCTAGTTTTGGCTCTTTGGCTGCATAGACCAGAGACCCAACTCAAACCAGTGTACGTTCAAGACTTGGATGATTTTTAGGCTTAATGTCACTCTTCAAATCTTTTAAACCTTGATTCCAAATTAATCATTTTGTTCCGGAATAAGCATTTTAATAAATCCTTTCTCCACCCCCCCCCCACCCCCCCGGAACAAGCATTACTCCTTTTTCCAGAATAAATATAAATTGCATTTGATGTTCTTTTGGCATTCTGCAAGAATAAGTGTTCTGTGTGGCCAAGAATCAATTTATTCAAGTACCAAATTTACTACAGTGTTCTAGGTAGCATATGAAATAAGAGCCATTGGTGGCTAACAATAAGTTTCTTAGTCTTCTCAATGGATTTGGCTAGTACATTTGTAAGAATGAGGTTCATCACTGAATGCAGGAAATCCCAAATAAATAGCTGACGATGCATACCAGGTTAGTATGCAGACCAGCAGTGACAGGGACAAAGGTTCTTTTCATCTTGGGTTCTGGCATAAGTTGGTTCTCAAGGTCATGTCATAGTCTAAGGCTATTGTTCCAGCTCCAGCTTTAGACTCTGTATTCAAATTCGAGGCTTCAGGAAGGAGGGAATGAAAGTCTTTCCAGAAGCTGCATAGAAACCTTCAGATGAAATCCCATTGGCCAGGACTCAGTCACATGGGTACATGTAGTAGCAAGAGTATTTGAGAAACTCAATTTCTATTCTAGGCCATCATGTGCAGTGTAAAGATGGGAGAAAGTCCTATTCCTATTGAAGAAGGAAAAAAACGGGTATTGGGAGACAAATGACAGCCTCTCTCATCATTAGCTTTTATGCCGATGTCACCATGGGGTGGGAACGATGCAAAAGGCTCAAGCAGAGGGTAGCAGACTTTGCATATAAAGTACAGATAAGTCCATAAAGGTCAGATAAGGTCAGGCAAAGCCTATAATGTTGTCTCTCTTGCAGTCATACTGTCTTGGTTAATAATACTGTATTGTATATTTGAAGGTTGCTAAGGGAATAGATCTTCACAAGAAAAAGAAATTTGTCACTATGTGAGGTGATGGTTGTTAACTAAATTTATTGTGGTGATCAGTTCACAGTATATACATATATTAAATCATTATGTTGCACACCTTAGCAATTTTGTGATTGTTGTGAAAACATGCATAGACAACATGTAAATGTCCGTGGCTACATTTGGCACTTGGAGTTTAGTTTGTTCTCTCTTTGGCTAACCAATTCAACTAATACTAAAATACTTACTATGTATGTGTTAGGCATTGTGCTGAGCACCTCACGGGAATTCTCTTAACTTTTCCCTATAAAAACTCAATGAGGTAGTTATCATCATCATCAGTTTTATCTAGGAGGAAACTGAGGCTCAGAGAAATTAAGTGACTTGCTCAAGGTCACATGGCTGGTAAGGGACAGATGGGTTTTGAATGGAGACATTGACTCTGTAGCCCACTCTTACTCTGCTCCTCAAGAAAATCTGGGCAAGCAGGTAACCAGAGCCTTGTGACCAGGAGTTCGCTCCAAGGCAGTGGAGTGAGAGGGCACAAAAGACTTAAACAACGAATGTAAAAACTTAGCACCTAGTTTACAAGAATAGCTAAAACGGGAAAAAGCTACTACATAGAGATTATTGGTAAGAACACTCAGGAGCCACACCACGAATAGTGTTGTTGATTTAAGGGCTGCTGTAACTGCTCTCCTGGGCCCCCTACTTTCTTTGGAGCAGGACAGGTTGCTACATATAGCAACTTGGGGCTCTTGGTGGGAGGGCATGATGGAAGGCAGGTGTGAATTTGGTCAGGACGACCGTGTGCTACCAAGTGACCACAGTGAGCACATGGCCCCATAGGACTGTGCCGTGCATACTCTACACCACAGTATGAGGTGGTCCCAGAGTTAGGGGAAGCAGGAAAAGACAGGATTTCAGAAGCTAAGAAAAGCTCAGCTGGGTTAGAGAGGTGAGACAGAAACTTCAGCCCTGTCAGTGGATGATGCCAGAGCCCCAGTGGACTTGGTTTTTAAATAAAGGGAGAACTATTTGGGTGGAAGGAGAGACAAAGGAGCAAGTCCTCATACTACACTCCCTGCCCTTGCTGTTGAAGAAATGCATGAACCCAATGGAAAAACCTTCTTTCTTCGTGGAAAACTGACAAATCTGTTTTTTAGCATCTAGCATCTTGGAGTGATATATAAAAAGATTTTTCTGGAATGATGCTATCTTCAGGGAGAGGTGTTGGGCTAATCAAAGTGTGGGCCTCCTCTGCTGGGGTACTGGTTTTGCCACCGCAAGGCCCAGAGTTCCTTTCCAGCTCCCTTATGACTCCTAGAAAGCCAGCTGATTTCTCAACTCAGGGATAATTTATTAAGAAGTCCTGCCATTTATTACAACATGGGAGGACCCTGAGGGTATTATGCTAAGTGAAATGGGACAGACAGAGAAAGACAAATGCTGTGTGAGCTCATGGATAGGTGGAATCTAAAGAAACGAACTTGTAGAAGCAGAGAACAGATTGATGGTTTGTCAGAGGCTGGGAGTGGGGGGTAGGAAAATGGGCGAAAGTGGTCAAAAGGTACAAACTTCCAGTTTTAAGACAAATAGGTCCTGGGATTGTAATGTACAGTATGGTGACTATAATTAACAATACTGTATTGCATATTTGAAAGTTGCTAAGGGGGTGTTTCTTAACTAAAATTTCTCATCATAAGAAAGAGGAATTTGTAACTATGTGAGGTTAACTAAACTTATTGTGGTGGTCAATTCCCAATATATACATATATTAAATAATTAGGGAAAGCCGGGACGGCTCAGCGGGTTGAGCGCTCGCTTTGAGGCCATGAGGACCGAGGATCGAATCCCGGCTCCGGCCCAGGCAGGACCCACGTGCTGAACTGGGGAGTTCCCACAGTTCGGTTCTCTAACTGTCTCTGTCTCTGTCTCTCTCTCT